>BMAW01086386.1:0-19057 GCA_019974015.1 Nephila pilipes
TTGAAAATAATAACAGGTACTAGAAAATATCTGTAAGAATATTCAGAAAACGTAAGATTACGTAGATTCTAAAAAAAAGCACCACCTTCTAAATGGTTCCATATCTTATAGATATTGTAGATAGCCATTACAAGAATGTTTTAGGTAATCAGAAAATTCCTTCTAAATACCACTAGTATTAATTTTATAAGTCTTCAAAAAAACTGCACAGAATATGGTTTTATAGAACAAGAAAAACTCTCTGTGCCATACCAAAGTTAATTTTACAACGTTAACAATCACCTAATTGGTACTACATTTAATGATTTCCACTTCACAAAAGTAGTCTTATTAATCAGGAACAAGTAACGTATAGTACTAAACTAAGGACAGAGCCCATTACCAAATGTTGTCATGAATTACTTTTAATAATTGCATTTAAATTTCTGTACAAAAAGCTGAAGATATATTTTGAATATGTTCTGAATACATATTGATAAGTAACACGCATTATTCTGCTGTCAAATTGTAGAGAAACAATTATAAACCTTATACTAATCAGTCTATTTAATATTCAATACGCGAAACAGAAAACAAAGATTGTAAATAAACATATACGCCAGAAAGCTCTTATAACTCTAAAGATGACAATATATTAATTAGCTATCAAAGTTTAGTTCTGAAAAGTAGATATATGTAATTTATACTGTAAATAATTCATTTGCATAAACATTCAAATTATATATTCTTTAACGGATTTTCAATTAGCTAGTGACCCATTGTACAAGTATTTATAATGAGATTTACACAGTAAACATAACCAAAACAGCGTTGTTAAATATCATCATTTAATTTTAGAATAAACTCTTAAATATATACTCATTTAAATGATAGAAAATATTAGTATTTACCTCAAAATTAATTGAGAATCCAGACGAATTCATTGAAAGCGATAAATTTCGATGATTAACTATTTATAACGTATCCAATAAGACTAAATAATTATCAGATTCTATAGATTGAGATTAACGCTGTATTGTATAAATCATTTAGATGTCTCTTTCGTTCATTTGTTGCCAGTCTTATAAGCAGCACTACTGTGTTTAATTGCTTTATTGATGAAGGAATCTCACTTGATATTTTCATTTGTGGAAAATATTGTAATTATTATATCACAGTTTGATTAGATTTAAATGACATTAACAAAGAAAGAGAGATAAATTTGTTACGGATTTTTTTTCATTTCTACAAATTTAATTTCTACATTACTTCATGGAATTCGATATGGAATTTCATTCTCGTTTTTTTCAAATTGTCACTAAGTACGAGAGATGTTTCGAAAGTAAGTTTCGTCATTTCTTGAAAGAGCACATGGTACTCCAGAAGAAACAAACAACCACTATAAAAATCCACACCTGTTGCTGGTTCAATGACCGAAGTAGTATCAGTGGAGAAGTAATGATACATACACAGAGCGACGAAGAAAAGAGTGTAACAGCAGACCAACGTGCCCGAAACGTGACTAACAACGTGTTCGTAATGGAAGTGTATATATTAATCGAGTATGAATGGGCACGTGGGACCAGTCATCCTTGAACACCTACAGACCGAGTATGGTGAACAGAACATGTCTAATCAAATGGTTAGACGTTGGTGTTACATGTTCAGTGAAGTAAGGCAGAGTGTGGAGAATGGATATCGAAGTGGGTGTCTCTCCACATTCACGAATGAAAACGACACTGCTAGAGTACAGAACATAGTGTTTTTGGATAGGTGCTAAAATGGCACCAGACAAGGCGTTCACACAACGTAACGTGCTCAGGACCATCCTAAACAATGCTGAGGTGGAGCAGGCTGCGGACATTTCCTACCATAACAGGGCACCATGTTTAACTAGAGTGGTTTCTTCACACTGATTGCTCTCTACGACAAATATTTAAATGTCAAATGTGATTATATCGAAAAATAGTGCAAGGTATATAGTTCAAGATGACATGGTTTATTATTTTTAGCAATAAATTTTCCACGTGAAAAAATAACAAAACTTATTTTCAGAGCATCCCTCGTATATAAATCAGATAAATGTAAGATCGTATAAATTATTTATTTTCTCGTGTTTTTATTCTTATTATTTCCATCAATGTACAGACCTGATTAAGAAATATGCATTTTCATAAATATACATACTAAAGTCTAAAAATTAATGTGTGTTCCGTTTTGGACAAAAAAATTAATAATCGGTCAAGTGATATATAGGTACATTTTAACTATATTTAAAAGTTATCGTGAGAAAAAGAAACTTACTACGCATAATTTATTCTTCGTTGAAATATTTGGTATAATATATTTAACATAACCGAAATTTCTTGATTATATGATACCGTATATATTTAGTAGCCCACATATTCCTTAGTACAGAATCATTTGATTGGAAAAGAAATCATTATGCAGACGGCAGTATTCGATAATCCAGGAGACAAATTTGTTGAACAAGATTTATTTTCACCAAAGAGCGACTGGACAAATTTTCTTCGGATTCAAAAGTCGAGGCTTTGAAAAGTCGCTGACACTCAAAATCACTTGCCTTTCCCTAGTACGGGGTAAAAGAAACTCCCTCGAATTGGCGAGGAAGCATCACCCCCACCGAAATGATGAACGACGACATGAATGGTAGATGGTAGTATGGTCTGGAAATACTGGATGCATATATCCCCAACGCAAAAACTTGCCACTGTGTGCCTAAGACAACCACACACAAATCACAACTCATATTGTACCTGCTGCGGCGCACATGTCAAACAGACCCTCCACCGCAGATCAAGACAGCCGATGACGTCAAAGGTAACTGTCCTGAATGAGAAAATACGACAGGGAGGGGACATATATATATATATATATATATATATATATCAATTGACGTAATTGACCTTCTCTGCATCCCGATGAAACTGGAGGGAGTTTGTGGTGGTTGCCCCTAACAACGACGCGACAGATGTTAAGACGTCATAATAACTAGTCGGAATCTCTTTTGGACTAGTTGGTATGAGCACTGCAAAAAGCGACTAGATACAATGGTCGGGGATTCCAAAAAATCCTGCGATACTCAATGTTAATTACCTTCCCCCTCTACGGGATTGTGATATCGTCCAAATGCTGACCTTCACTGTCTATGCATTTCTGAAGTCTCGCTTAGGAATCCCTCATTACACTGCAAGTCATTTCTTACGGTATAATTGCATTTTCTTGGCGGATAGCAACTTTCAGTTCAGGCATATTCTTATGACTTATGTCTTCAGATGCCTCCAGAGAAAGTAGTGTCGGGCGATAGATTTGGGGAACTCGCTGGCAATGAAATTTCACTTCGTAATTAGGTCAGAAATTCCGGAAACAAATACTTTCAGCAAATCTATCTATATTCTAGCCATATGGGCTGTGGTACTATCTTGTTGGAACCACACAGCCAAAATCCCATGCTGGTCCAAATTTGATTGGTGGAAATTGCGTAACATATCCACATAACAGACTGACGTTATGTAACTGCTTTCTCATTCTCCTTAAAACAGTTTGGGACTTATCTCCAAAATCTACAACAGCACACCAATTTTGATCATTATGGACAGATCGTTCATGGTTTTATTTCGGATTGTTCGGAGCCCAGTAGCGAAAGTTACGTTTGCTTATAGCTCCTAACAAATGAGAACGAACTGCGTTAGACAGAGTCGCCATTTTTGAAATACGCCTCTATCACGATTAGTGTAGTACTCATTCCTCCAAAACCTAATTGCTACTGAAAGAGTAAGATATCTGCTAATCAAAGCCAGTTCCTAAGCCATATCGGACAACTTTTGCCGGAACAGAGATAAAGGAAATCGAGACATTATATTTTTATAAATTTCTGTAAGGAGTTCTGTTGTACTATGTATGAATATTCAAAAACTTATTTCTAATACGAGGGCTATTCAGAATGTAAGGAACGTTTCCGTCTGACGTCGCTAGGCGAGCGCCGATCACGTATATTTTGGTGTCTGCGTGTTTGGCATCTCAGTCGGCGTCCAGCCATCACAACGGGAACATTTCCACCTGCCCATTTTTTTCGATATTCAAATTTAAAATGTGCGCTGCAATTGAAATCCCGCCAGTTGTGAGGTGCGAGCTGTGATATGGTTTTTGTTGGCAAAAAACATAAGGTTTATGGAAATTTATCGGCAAGTGTGAGAAGTGTACGGAAACAACGTAATGAATGAAAGTTCAATCCGGAAATGGTGCATTCAGTTTAAAAATAGTCGAACTTATGTTAACGATGAAGAGAACAGTGGACACCCTAGCATTGTGACTGACGAACTGGTCGCTAAAGTTTAAGAAAAGATTCGTTAAAACCACCGTTTCACAAGAACGGAGTTTTCGCTTAGTTTTCCACAAGTTTCACGGACTTCGTTGATAGAAATTTTCACACAAAAGCTAGGCTGCCGCAAATTTTGAGCAAGATGGATGCCGAAATTGCTTACAGACAACCATAAAGGTCAGCGAATGAGGGCAGCTTTGACATTTCTGGAGGCCTACGACAGACATGGTGGTTCATTACTGGATCGAATCGTAACTGCTGACGAGACGTGGTTGAGAGACGTGAATTGCGAGACAAAATTACAGTCCATGCAATGGGGGCACACAAGTTCCTCCAGAAGACCAAGAAAATGTTTGCAAACCTTGTCACCCTAGAAGATTATGGCGACTGTATTTTAGGATAGACGAGGTGTGCTTCTGATTGATTTTCTCGTATGTGGTGCCACAATAAACTCTGAGTGGTACTGTCAAACTTAGTGCAACATTAGGAGAACAGTTCAAAACAAGCGCCGAGGTCCAAAATTTTGTATTTGCACGACAATGCCCGACCTCACACGGCAAACCGCACTCAAGAACTCCTTAATTCATTCAAATGGGAGGTTTTCCCTTATCCACCCTATAGTCCCAATCTTGCACCTAGTGATTTTTACTTGTTTCCAAGAATGAAGAACTGGCTAGATACACAGCGCTTTGACGACGACAAGGGCCTGGGGAGGCTCGTCACTGAGTGGCTGAGATCGCAGGCTGAAGAATTCTATGACGAAGGAATTTCAAAGCTTATCCACCGCTATAATAAGTGCCTCAATTTGTTTCGTGACTATGTAGAAAAGTAGAATTTTAGTCGTTCTCTCTGATGTATATAATAAAAAATTTTTCTTGCACTTAGTTTCTTTTTAATTCCAAAACGTTCCTTACTTTCTGAATAGCTCTTCTATATTATAAATTTTGAAACAGTTCCCATTCGCATCATATTCTGAAGATTAATGTTCAGAAGTTTTTTATCCAATGCGGATGGATCGGGCATGAGTCATTAGTAGACATAGCGATGCAGGTCAGAAACACTAATCATATTCAGGCTTGTTATCCGATAACTCTTACACTTGTCAATACGGTCACTATTACTTCTATTGTTGTGTTGAACATCCCTGAGAATAACAGAGCTATATCAAGTCCATTAATCTGTGCATCCAGAAGAAGTCCAAGACAAACATTGGATTCTCAATAATGTCCTGCCAATAGAGCTTAAGTCAAGTAAGGAGGTGTTCCGGTAAAGTCTCTTCCGAAAAGCACTTAGTGCAGGTCTCAAAATGCTTAGAACTCTCAGAATATTTCATAGTTCAAAGATGTCCGCTGAGAAAGCGAGTCAGAGTTGTCTGATCCTGCCTACAGCAATCAAGAGTAAGAGATCCTCCCACTACTTCTTTATAGCTTAGAGACACAATACCTCTCCCTACAACTAATTAACTGCGTATTAAACTCTTTGCTGCTCATAAAACTCAACACTTCAAACCTATACACTACACTTGAATAATTATAATCTAATCTACACAAGTCATGTTTAATTCATTGCGGCAGTTTTCTTTGCGAAAGGTATCAAATTAAAGTACCCGAACTGTTAGTTGAAAGAGGAAATACAATGAGCTCATATATATATATATATATAATTATCATCATCGTAAACGCTTGAAATTGATTTTACTCATAAGCTTAATTATAATTAGCAGAAGAGTATCACATGATCTTAACTAAATATAGTAATTCCTTTTAACTTTCTTTATTTACTAGAACAAATATCTGATAAGTACAGAATTATTGGTCTAAATTATTGATATAGATTTTAACAGTATGCAACAAAACAAAAATTCAACTAGCTAGAATGCGTTATTCTGAAAGAATTCGGTAATTTTGCATGTTTGTTGAACACATTCTAGAGATATTCATGTAAATAATTTTAAATTAATTTAAGCTATTTGTCATTTTCTATTACATTAAACATATCGGTGTGTTTAAATTTGAAGTAAATATTTATAGATATAATTTAAAGTAAATCTCACAGAAACTGCTTTCAAAATTTCAGGAAATTCTGCACAAAAATAAAAATCAATGATTCTTAGAAACTCTAGTTAGGAGAATGAATGCTTCCGATTACAAGAGTCATTTAGAGAACGAAATGTAGTGGCAATCAAAGTACTTTACGCTTATTTTGAACTAATTTACCAGCATTCAGCCCTCGTCGTTTGATTGAATGTCTGCCTATTAGGTTGAAAGATCAAATCAACCGAAACTAATGTCAATCTGAAATAAGACTTTTTTATTTCCATGTGTTGCCATTGTGAATCTTGTGTGGTGTGTTTAAAAAAAAAAACACTTCTATATAGAAAAAGAGTAAAAACGAACAAAAAAAAGTTTAAATATTATCTTTTCTCCGCCAGCAAGAAATTAAATGAAAAAGCACTTAAAAGGACAATTTATCATAATCATATATAGAAAAGGTTTCTTTTTCTCTCTCTCTCTGTTTATTCAGCTGAAATTTTTTGACTGAGTGTTATGTGTACTTCGACTGTTCATAAGTGTTGAAATGAATGCAAAAATCTTCCATTGTAATCCTTCCAATGTTGAATTTATTTCAGGACGAAATAATGAATAACCAGGATGGTTTCAGGAACAAATATTATTTAATGCTCGATACGTTCCACAACACAAGACAGGATACAAATACATAAATAAAACACAGATTCACGAACATGACTACATCTTTCTTCTTACCAAGTCTTTCGCCTTCGATTGCGCTTGCACTCGTTAGTCGTCCTGCTCGCCAAAAAAGAACAAGTGGCGCCATCTGGCTACCGTTTAATAGTTACATGGAAGGTAGTGGTAAATTACAGTGTTACATCCTCCCCCTACACTTCCGAAAGCCGTCTCGGCGAGGTGGTGTAATGTCAGGCATGGCATTCTCTCCAGCGGTTCCTCGAGGAGGCAATGGTTGCTTTTGAGTCTTCCTCTTCTCCTGAGAGGCACTACAGGAGATTGGGTCTCAGTGTTACTTAAAAAAGGAGTTAAAGCCGATGCATGGTAAACACCTAAAGGTTCATCAGGTTTGTCACAACTGGCTACCACAAAGGTAGTAGGAGATCTCTGGGATAGCACAATGTAGGGCCCATCTTTCCTAGGCATCAATTTTGCACTTCTATCTTAGCTTGCTTTACTCAGTGGGTGAAGCTTTACCCACACTAGATCATTAGTTTTATAGACAGGACTTGGCTTACGAGATTTGTCTGCAAATGTTTTTCGACGATCTTGATTCTTCTCAATATTTTCTTTAATTTGTGACATATATCCTGCAAAACGCTTTAAATAGGGTGTGAATTCCGGTACAAAATTATCATTATGGATGATAGACCGAAGATCAGTACTTACGTGATCCAAAGTTCGTAATTCTCTGGCGAAGGTTAGGTACGCTGCCGTATGATCTGTGGACTCACATTTTGCAGTATTCATTGCAAACCTAATAGCTGGTAACTTTTCATTATGTTTCTGGATTCTAGATAATTTCTGTTCTTTATTCTTCGGTTCAGAATCAAACTTTTCCTGTTGAGACTGAAGTTGTCTTTCATCAACAATTTTCATTGCTTTTTCTTCAATACTGGTATCCTGTAACCCTATAGCTTCGGATAATTTTTCATTCTCCTTCTGAATTTCGGTAAACTTCTCGTCCCTTTCTTCCAATTCAGATTCAAACTTTTCCTGCTGAGGCTGAAATCGTTTTTTATAGTACTCTTGGATTTTTCTTTGTTTTCTTCTATTGTTTTCAATTATTAATTTTTCTAATCTTAATTTTTCTCGTTCAAATTCCTTTTCGAACTTTTCTTCTCTTTCAATCCTCTCCCTTTCTAACTTTATTTCTCTTTCTTTCCTATCTTTAATTATATTATCTAACATTTCTTTGACAAACTGCTCATTATCCATAAAGAATGTACATGTAGTGATTTTGTCATGTAAGTCGATGATTTTATCATCAGAAGTAACAGAAACATTTAATTCTATTGCTAAGTTGTAAAGGTCAATCTTCTTGCCTCTCGAGAGAAATGCCATTTTATCTAATACAATTATCTAAATGCAAGTCTTTTTTTTTAAATGAAAGCTTAAAATTATAAGTTCAGTTAGTTTTCCCAATTAACTAATTAAGAATTAAATACTCATTAAACAACTACCTTCCTTGTAGCAGAAATATAACTAATAGAAAATTTCCCATGGGTGTGAACATAAACAAAATTATTCCACATATATAGATTTTGAGAAAACCTAAATAAAATTTTCATGAAATTCAAGAGTACAATAAAGTATAAAATAAAGCATGAAAACAGTTACATGTTGAAACAGTTGAAATGATATATCATGTGATACTAAGAATATAGAATTGCTTATTATACACAAAACATATACAAAGCTAAATGCAAAAAAATATGAGTTGTTATGATAAAAGAAATATAATATTCTGAAAACACTTAATTTCTACACATCATATAATCAGAATATAAATAATCAGTTGCCAGAATGCTTAACAATCATTCATTTATAAGCAACAGTGTCAAAAAACAGTGATATTCTTATCATTCTAACCAAATTATACTATAATACTTTCTAATATTTAAAATATGCTTATTTAAATTTTATTACAATTGATAGACCAATATAGTTTAAGTAACTTTAGTGAAAACACAAAATAAAATTTTAAGAAGCTGGTGTAGAAAAAATCAATTAACCAACAATATATATACTCAAGGAACGAGATCTTTAAAATCACACAAAAATAGAATTTTCTGAAAACTATAAATATATCAAGTATGGAAAGAGTAAAATAACTAGATTTGAAACATTATATAAATCAAAGTATGATTATTGCAAACAAGGATTTTCACTCACGCACAGAAATATCGGATGTTATTTCTTCCACACAAATCGAGTACTTCACACAAAAGACGATGAATTCGAATTCTTATTTTAAAATATCTTGGGTGATATTTCTTCTATTTTACGTTAAATATCGGATGATATTTTTTTTTTTTTTCCAAATATAAATCACGCAATCTTCCACTTTAAATATCGGATGATATTTCTTCTATTTCACTTTAAATATTGGATGATAGTTCTTCAAATGTAAATCCCACAATCTTTCAATTTAAATATCGGATGATATTTCTTCTATTCCATTTTAAATATCGGATGATATTTCTTCAAATATAAATCAAGCAATTTTCACTTTAAATATCGGATGATATTTCTTCAAATAAAACAAAAGTGCACTTCACATAGCACTTTCAAAATAAGTGTCGGGGCGACACACACAGAAACTTCTACACACGTAGTAAGCCTATCAAAGGAAAAAAATGTCCGACGAGTCAGGCCACACGTTCGGACGCCAATGTAATCCTTTTCCAAATGTTAGAATTATTTCAGGACGAGATAATGAACCAGCCAGGATGGCTTCAACAAAAGTGCACTTCACATAGCACTTTCAAAATAAGTGTCGGGGCGACACACACAGGAACTTCTACACACGTAGTGAGCCGATCAAAGGGAAAAAAATGTCGGACGAGTCATGCCCCACGTTCGGGCGCCAATGTAATCCTTCCAATGTTGAATTTATTTCAGGACGAAATAATGAATAACCAGGATGGTTTCAGGAACAAATATTATTTAATGCTCGATACGTTCCACAACACAAGACAGGATACAAATACATAAATAAAACACAGATTCACGAACATGACTACATCGTTCTTCTTACCAAGTCTTTCGCCTTCGATTGCGCTTGCACTCGTTAGTCGTCCTGCTCGCCAAAAAAGAACATGTGGCGCCATCTGGCTACCGTTTAATAGTTACATGGAAGGTAGTGGTAAATTACAGTGTTACACCATTTTTTTATTTGTAGTGATGATATGAAATTGTCATTTTCTGTGCATTTTCATATAATTTGTTTTTGGCCGATGAAATACTTTTATTTTACTTTTTAGCTTTTTTTTTATTATTTTGCCTCTTACAAGTGCTGGTTGAAAATGTTTCATTTTAATCTATATTTTCAAATATATATATATATATATATATATATATATATATATATATATATATATATATATATATATATATATATATATATATATATATATATATATATATATGTATGTATGTATGTATGTATGTATGTATGTATTTTTTTTGTAGTTTTATAATTGAATATTCTGTTATCATGCAAAGTGAATTAGTGCGTAGATTTTCAGAAATCTAGCTCCATTAGAAGTGGGTGAATAACCGATGAGAATATTCAAGGCATTCTCTGATGAACGAGGTAATGTAATTGGTTGATAAAATATTATGTTCCACCTCCATTATTCTAAAAAACCGAAATAAAATTTTACAGAATAGAGAATCAAATATTCTGTAACTCTTATATAAGATAATAGTTTGATTTTTTGACTATAAAAGTTTTATTAGATATCTTAGATCTCTTATACCAAGATTATGGAAGTATAATTAGATACATAATAAATTAGTACTTCAACAATTTGGACACATACAAATGAGTGTCGTAAAGTTTTAATTATTACTAACAGTGATATCTTAATCTATCTCTATTCTACATATTAAACGAGCATTATTGTACACTTATATTTATTGTTAAAAATAATGGAAGTATCAATCTAATTTTTATGTTTATTTAGACTTGCATTTTCACCATCCAAAGTTATACATTTCTCCCAGTACTTACTGATTTCTAGAAGGCCATCATTGTGGAGTTCTGGAGATTGAACTCTAACTTCTCCATACTGCTAATTTCTTCAATCTACAATTTTCTGAAACCAAATATATCAGTATGAACAGTAATAATTTGCAACAATATGCAGTACAGATGGGGCAATAATAAGCAGAATAAATTTTATCCAGGTTCATTTGTTATTTCCTTATCTCGGTTAAAAAAATTGTCATACGCTCGTAACTTATAACATTAACACAAAGGTTAGTAAGTATGCAAAATAAACTACATGTAGATATCTCGTTTATTTCATAGTAATAACTAAATTTTACGATAATCTGCGTATGATTTAGATTAGATGAAAGATAACATTTATTTTTTAGACGTAAAATACTTCATGAGACATTTTTATTCTTATCCGGGAATAATAGACACAAATTAGCTGAGATAAAGTAATTATTCTTTCTTAGTTTGTACACATAACGTCTATGTATTTTCTGTTGGTACACGGCTACGCAGAAAATCATTAACTGACGAAGAGGGACAAAAAAATCTTTCTTAATACACGATGAGCTATTTCTTGTATTCAGTTTATGCTTAAACAAAGAAAAAAATTTAAATCTATTTAACCAAAGCGTTAGCTGAACATTGCTAACCATTCTGGAAAGTCTTTGCAGTTTAGAGGTAATTGCAATCTGCATTAGTACTGTTCAAAACCCGACACTCTTCACATAAGACTTAAACAAGAGAAATCTATGACTTTCCGTCATGTGCTTGCTTGAAATATATTGTTAGAAACTGTGTGTATCCCATATTATTAATCCATAAGCATTTCTCCATGTTATCTCCAAAATATCAAATTTGTTATAAAATATGCTTTATAATATAATATTATGAATTTAGATACAGTTATTGACCTAAAAAGTTAATAACACAAAACAAAAGGGGAGAAGCGTTAATGTTTTCTCAACTTTGTTAACATTCTTTGAGGTTACTGAGGCGCCTACGAGAGGAAACAAATCAGCCTGCATCACACCAAGTTTAAATAATTCTCCCTTTTTAAAATTAAAAAGCTACTGAAATCAGATTTCAACATTAAGGTACATGTATACTTATGCATTCGTTTATGTAAATGAAATCCCATTTATATAGATAAACAATTGTGATTCATTAATTAATAATCATTTGTAATTCATGTCCTGCTTTTTTTATTTAGCGAATGTTTATTAAGAAAAAAATTGGATTCGTTCTATGAGAAATAACTTCACTTTAAAATGTGTGAAGAGGTAATTTTTTTTGCTAAACCATGTACCATATGTCAAATGACTAAGATGAATAAATGATACAGGACAATTTAATAATTAAATTATCAATAGTTATTTCCCATGTAATTTAATATTGTTAACAAGATATCACACGCCCAAATGGAACAAAAATAAAATTAGTTCGAATGAATACAAAATGAATAGCTGATGGATAACTCAAAAGGATACAGTTTGCATATTCAAGTTGCATCAGCTTGTATCATAAGAACAACTGTCTAGTATCCTCAGAGACATGAATGCAAGCAAGTTCGAGTATCAAGAAAAAGACTTCAGAGAACTCTGGCGAGTTACGTAGAGGGAACAATGAGCTTAAAGTTCGAGTTATTTTTTACTCATCCAGGATGAATTCAATAGGTCGTTGGATATTTGGAGGAAGACAGCATTCGGAGCGGCAAGGCAAAAATTATTTTTACTCTTCTGTTGTGAACTTCCTATGGCAGAGAAGGAAAAAACACCAACAGAACATGAGCATACTTAGTCGTAATTTGCCTATCTGAGCTCATACAGATATTAGTTGTTCTAATATGCCGTCTCATGGCAAAGGGAGAAGGTGCAAGTGGTCCTGATGCCTCAGAGTATAGTGAGAAGGTTTCAAGTAATTCAAGCGGGGACGCCACACGTGAAAAACATTAACAAGAAAAGGAAAGGAAAGGAAGATTTTGAGAAAAGTGTATCAGAGTCCTAAAAACACATTCTGAGAAAAATATATATATATAATTTCCTCTATCATGTTAAAATATTTTCCAACATTTTTAGAATTCAATTTTCCAGTATTTTATTGATATAATTGTCATAAAAACTACATCTATGGGGAAAGTGCATCGACGCTTATTTTTTTACTACAAGATCAAAAAAGAGAAAATTTGAAGCATTTTAAAGTCTCAATTCATTTGAATACATCTTATGAACGAAACGCAAGAAATTCAAAATGGAGGAAGATTAATATTGTTTTAAATTAAACTATACATTACTGCAAATTAATATATTCGTGTCAGCTTAAAAAAAACATTTTATAAGTCAATTCGCAAGAACTCCTGTGCTAAAAGCCCTTTTTAACACGATAAAGTGACACTGATCAAATCATTGGGTTGGTACGGTAACCATTCTTGTAGCGAGAAATCGATATGCACTTTCTGGGAAATGGTTCAAGCCACATTGTTGGTTAATGACTTAGCAGGAACGGCGTACTCACTTCATCATTGCCTCAAGTGATTTAAGAGAACAATAATGATACCAAGTGTAATGGAACGGAAAGTTAAGTTTAGAATCAAAACTACGTAATTGGAGCGCATTAATTACTGTCATCAATTAAAAGAGGATTTGCATAACTCGAAACAAATGTATTTTTATTGAAATTGTTATCATTGTGACAGAATTACTCAGATTATTTGTTTTGTAAACAGGATTTTGGCATTCGAAAATTTTCCTCTGAGCAATATAAGAGAAGCTATTTTATGAAGACTTCGCTAAGTGTAAATGGGAAAAGAATTTATGTTTTTCAGTTTTTATTGAGTGTTATTTATAATCAATCGAGGTAAAAAATGAATTTTTCCATGAAAATGATTAAACTGGTTGGTGAATATTTTAACGATAAAATGAATTTTATAAATTTTATTTATTTTTATTTTTATTTATTCATTTGCTTAAAAATAATCACGAAAGCGCGTATCTTAAAAATAGACCACAAAGACTAGAAAAAATATTCTACAATGAGCAACTGATTTCTTTTAACAAGGCCTTTTCCCTCGAATTGGTGTTATAGAATCTAAAAGAAGCATATAATTGTTTTCTTCTAGCCATAAACATTAAATAAAACAATACTGAGAAACATTTTATTTTCAAATTAGAAAAACTATTTAACGAAAATATAAAAAAAAATTGCTATCCCTTAGAATCTGATATAATTAAACGGGCGTTCCATACATTGATTCATAAGCCGACTACTTACATACATATATATCAGAAGACAGGAAGAAAAAATTAAAATTGACTTTGCTAATTTCATTGCAACATGTGCTAAAGTACATTTTTACTCTGTTAACTTATCGAAAAAGCGGAATTATTCAAAAGGAATATTAATGAACGTAAAGTAAGTGTATTTCTGCGCCCCAGGCTCCTCAGAAGCAATTACTATCACAAAAGAAAATATTTTCTTAATATTCTTAAAGCATTTTTATTTTTACAAGAAAATACTAAAGCTAACCAAAAACTAAAGTGAAACTAACCAAATGCATTATTAACAACAAACGGATTAAAACAAGAGTCAACCATAAAAATCAGTTATTAAATATTAAAATAAGAGCAAACGATAAATTATAAAAGTAGACAATACTTTTCAGCACGGTTATTAAAATAAAAGCAGACGATAAAATATTAAATTTAATATATCTTAGTAAATACACATTAAGTAAACTAAATGTAATTATTATAAGTATAATGAAGTCAATTTTCGGAACCAAGACACTACGAATCCCTTATTTTATTTTCACATAATTTTATTGACGCCATTTCCTAGAAAGAACAACGTGTTAGCACATATTTAAAACATTTGTTGAGCTCTTAAGAATTAAAAGTAATTTAAAGTAATAGAATAGCAATTTTTCCAATTTACAGGTGACTAAAATCAATCTATAAAACATAAACAAAATTATAGTTAAAATAATAGAAATGAGATAACACAATGCAAGTCTCAATAATGAAAAAAAAAGATTAAAATATTGTCATAAAGACATATTTTAAGAATTAAAATGTCCAACAATCTGATGGCGGCATTTAGGGAAAAATTAGGGGCCTTAAATAGTTTTCCCTTTAAATCTTAAACATTATATTTCATATGCTAATTAAATGACTGCAGCAGTGATACTTTTCAGGTTATTTTGTGAAAATATTTATTTTATCAGAATGAGTTAAATTACATCCTTATATACATTTCGTAATCTGAATAGAAATATTCATAATATATATTACTAGCTATTATTTTAGGTGGATGAATTTTGGCGGACCAGATCTCTTTTCAATTTTTTTATCGTTTGCTTTAATTTTAGTTACATTTAGCTGAAATATATTTAATTTAATAATTTATCATTTCCTTCAATTGTAATTACATTCCACTTAAATATATTCAATTTTATAATTTATCATTTCCTTTAATTTTAATATCGGAAAAGTTTACTATTGTCCATTTCTCGATATTTCATTGTTTACTTTCATTCTTGTATATTTAATTTAGTAATTTAATAATAATTATAAAAAAAAGCGCTCCTCGGTGGCTAAATCTGTTCGATGCAAAACATTGCATAGAACTTTTTTAATGCTTGTTCTAAAATTGTTTTCACTTTATCTTTTAATACTTTTCTGTATACATTTTTAAACCACATGTTTATTATAATAAAGCTTACGCAGAACTCATTTGTTTCCGGCTGTAAGATGGTCGCTTAAAGAAATAATTGCTTAAATAGTTATTAATGTTATAGAGCAGAAAATTAAAGTTAATAATTATTGAATAAAAGTGATTCATTTGAATCCAAGTGAATCATTTGAAATGAATGTTAAGATAGAAATGGATCTATCGTATGGAGGCCATTTCATAAACATAAACGGAAGTACCTCCTAATGAAAGACACCCATAGGATCAGACATAGTGTCCCTTAAATAGAGGTGTCCTTCAATAAGAGGTAAATAACATACTATTCAAAAGGATCTGGACAAATAGAAACGTCTCTTATTCGGAGATGTTCCTTATGAGAGGTATTACTGTATTTTTATTTTAAAAAACAAAAAGAAATATTTACCTAAAATATAGTTAAATAACATTTGTTTGTGAGAGAGCAAACAACTAGCTAAGATATCAATCTGGGTGCTCTTTTTGTTTTTATTATCATTTTTATTAATATTATTTCGTCTAATTTGAACATGAAATATTAAATACTATGCGAAATACTTGATTTAACTTTTTCGTCGCCTTCATACTTTTATGTTTCGATTACATTTTCTGAATACCATGAAGGATTTCTAGTGATGCATCCCTGTTATAAAATAAGGATTGAGGTTTTTCGTACTCTTTTTTATTGCACTAACTGTTATCTATACGGCTAAAAAGGCTGAAACAATTTTCGGCGTGTAATGCTTTCCCACCTCATTAGGAATTTTTTTCTACCTCGTGGTGGGGAAGAAGGACGATTGACCTCGAATGACAGAGTCGATCCGAACCTATGATCTGTCGGTCTGGAGAAATCTTGTCCGATCTCTATTTGCAGTGCTCTTAGCAACTACACTAAAAGGGATTCTTGCAGGGATAGTTATTACGGAGTTTTAACTTGGTTAACTGGTTGTTAAAGAGAGCCGTTGCAGATTTAATGAAAATGCTCGACTTCCTTAAATCAAACAAATCCTTGTGATTTGCAACACACATTATGTATACAACAATTAATTACAATGCAGAATAAATGTTATTCAGATATCTTGGTTACTTCTTAGTAATAATTAATACTGTACATTACCCCCTTGTATGAATAAGAAGCCTTCATTACGGATAATATTCTGAATCTTTCCTTAGAAATTTAATTGATTAGATACTAAAACACGCGTTCAAATTATTCAGAAAAATGTTTGAGTAACATTTTACTAAATTTGCTAAAATTTTCTATTTCCAAATGTGGTTATGCTTTTGAAACAGTTTTAAATGGTAGTTTTTGCCACATACTATATTTCGTGTGATATAAATAAATTTCTTATATATAAGTTGCTATATTTTACAGAAAGATTCATGTTCTGACATGAAGTGCTTTTTATTTTGAATGAATGCTTCACTTCTTTTCTTAGTAGAAACACATCTCGTGGACTTGTATATTCGTGATTAGTAAAGTACGTTTCAATTTTGTTTGAATTACTTTATCTTTATTTTCTGATGATATTCTTCGTATTCCGGCTTCAAGCATTGAAATCTAATCCATTGATAATAAAGTGGGAAAAAACAATAATTAAACTGAGATTTTATTGAAAGTTTTTAAATTTTAAAATAGGATTTATAAAACTTTCATTTACAAAAATAATAACCTTACGAACCCCTATTAATCCGAGTATCTTTTCAAAACGGAAATGATGTTTTAAGTTAGGGTTTCATTTTTCAGCAATCACAGAAAACCTTTTAATAACTTTTTATGAAAAAATGTAATTAAGATAATAACACTTGCTGTCGATTTCTTTAACAGCGATAGTAGAAGAAATGCATTAATGACTAACCTGAGGAGGTAACCCTTTTGGCTTGGTTATTAAAGACACTGCAATATAAGGCCGGGCGAGCTTTCTCGTGCGCTGCAAATCGAGGGTTCAAATAATCGCTGTCTTCTAATTAGGTCAAACGACTTCCTGCAAGAGGAGTAGAAAAACTATCGCTCGAAGAGGCAAAGAGGAAACAAAGTCACCGAAGTGTTCTCCCAGGGCTTGAACACTAGATGACAGCGTTCCTAGAGCTACTGGTTGCATAAACCCCAACATAAAAATTTCCTTTATGTGTTTAAGACACAGAAACATGTGAAAAGTGTTCATGATTAGTAATATACTGATTAAGGCGCACACGTCAAATGGAATCACCATCTCAAAGATAGTGGATGGCATCAAATGGAAACTGTCAAACAAATGCTGACTGACAGTTGAACAAGGTGGAGTTTGCATTTCAATCTGGGAAAGCAACCTTCTCTAAAAATATCTTTTAGGACGTTCCTGCCTCAACATCATGATGATTCTGGAGGTGAGAATGCGGAGGCTCTTTTCAACAGTGATAATAGAAGTTTAAAAATCTTGAAACCTGAGCACAAAACCTTTTAGCCTGGTTGTTAAATTAATTGCAAAGAAAAAAAAAGTGCGAGGAAATTTCTTTGGACCAACAGAACGAGTGTTTGAATAGCCGGTATCACTCAAGGTCAACTGACTTCCCCTGCCACCACGGTTTGGAAAAAAACATGCTCTGAAGTGGCGGGGAGAGAACAATGCCGATGAACAAAAAAGGGCATTTGCATTAAGTAAATATGTTTCAAGAGTAACATTAATTATTTAATCTTCCACTGGGCGAGTATACGTGCGAGATGCGCTCGAATTCGGTTTAATATTCTCCGCCAAAAAGAGATATGAATGCATGTATTTGATTATTCAATTATGTCTCTTTGATCTACTTTCTGTCATCGTCAGACTTTCAAAGCGTTCATTAGACTCTGCATATGCGCCGTACGTATTTTGAAGATGCGTGGGACTGTTCATCTAAATTCTTGTTGAATTTGTAAAGTTCCTTATGACCAGCAATAAAAGATATTAATTAAAAGGAATGACTGAGATTGCTTTCACATATCCTTTAGAGGGAAAGCACTGACAGAAGAGATACTACATCTTTTCAAAGTTTGCTAAAGATGAAAAAAATTGAAAAGAAAATCAGAATTAGATGTTGAAGAAATACAAAAAGCGATGTCAAGGTCAAAGTATGTAATTTATTCCAACTGGACAAGCGCACTAGAATCACGAAGCTAAGTTGTGAAATTTACCAGAGATATGTATGCTTAGAGCACTCTAAACGCATTTGTTCAGACTGTATTGCTGGAATTGGATGACTATAAAGACTAAGTTTTCCTTATTATATATAAATTTAAGATTGTTTTTCTACTTCCATATT
>BMAW01086393.1:0-18713 GCA_019974015.1 Nephila pilipes
TTTTCAAACCTTCAATATGCATGATTTTGGTTCATATTGACTTTTGGTTGGTTGTTCCTCTAATCACACAGTGTTGATACTATATATAAAAAATTATAGTGTCTATGATCGAGAGATACTTATAGTGTATTGTGCCATTCGCAGTTACAGTCATTTCCTGGAAAATAGACAATTTATTTCGATCACAAACCACTTACGATTGACTTTTGACACAAAACTTAATAATGCTTATTTCCAGACACCATGAGTTTCTGGCTCAGTTTTCAAAAAATATACGATACATTTTCAGTAATAACTTATTTTATAGTTTGCAATTGCAACTTTACAAAAAAGACACAACGATTCTACATTATTGTCACAAAAGGTAAAATTAAGTTTCTATTTTTTTGTTTTTATTTAAATTTTCTGGTATTTTCCATAATCTTGCTGTCAAAAATTTAGACTATATATATATATATATATATATATATATATATATATATATATAGTCTAATTTTTGTAATTATTTTTGTATAGTCTAAATTTTTAATCTCTCTTTATATATATATATGTACACAGAGAGAGATTTGTGAATGGTTTTGAATGAATTCGGTGTATTAGAGGTATGAATAAATGAGAATGCAGTAATTATTCACAAAGGGCAACTTGATGGGACGAAATTGGACAAATAACAAATGCAATTATAGATCCTGCTATATGGAGATGCTACAATATGGTTCTAGTGACCTTGCGCTCACAATATCTCTCCTAGCTATTATCCACCAGCTTTTGATGGCTCCCGCCAATATCTCCTTTTCAATTCCTTGTGCCTCCCGAAGTCACCACTGCTGTTTTTTCCAAGATTCTCAAGTTTGCTCATTATGCCTTCCGAAACCGCGTGTTTCCGCCACGCTTTACCAGCAGTGTCTCCTGAACTTCCCTTCCGACCAACATGGGTTTCCAGCAGCGTTCCACTGACTTTTCTTGTCCGCCCACGCTTTGTTCCCAGCACCGTCTCCTCGTTGTTTTGCGCCACTACCGTCTCCACAGGATTGGTGCCCTCTTGTGACTATTTCGATTTCATCAAAATTAATTTCCTCTCTACCTACACTCGTCCACCTGGCTTGCTAGTGATCTCCCAGCAGCTACAATTAAAATATGGAATTCGTATGTAAAAAATGAAGAAAAAAAAAACATGAATTAATACACAAATCACGAGAATTCACAAACTTTCTTCTGAGAAATATCCAGTAACTATTTCAATTTGATCAGCTGATGACAATAAGCCGTAAAAGATGATGCACGAAAACATTCAACAAACTTTAATTATATCCTATTTCACTAGCTTTCTTAATCCGGTGACAGATGTCACTTCCTTCTCCTTCTTTCCGTACCGTAGAGGTTGAATATTCTCAATTTTCATTTTGCCTCCTTTTTTAAAACATCACTGGAGTCGTGGGGGGGGGGGGCTCGATCCCCGAATCCAGGATTACGCAAGAAACACTCCTTAGCGCACGGAAAGGTAGATCGTCTCACTTTCGCACACCCTTCTCCTTGCTTAAGGTGTAATGACTCTTCAACAGCTGGTCCCTGCATGTAACTCAAAACTCTTTCCAACAAGTTTGTCGAACTCCTAATGTCCATCATCGTTTTTCGAGAACAACAATGATTTTAGCCTTTTCCTCTGTATCTTTCTCTCGAAGAAACTGAGCTGTCTATCGGGTTCTACTTCCCTCCATTGTGAGCTTGCTATCGTGGGCTTCAAATAACTTCCGATGGTTTCATTTGGGATCTCGTTTATTTTTTTTATCTCATTTTTAGTCTATTTTACTTGAGTTTTGACTACTCATTTTTACTAATTCCAATTGTTTTTCCAGTTATAATAATTTTAAACACTGCATCTCCAGTTTATTTGCCTCTAATTTCAAATTTATTCCTTCTTCACGTTTTCGTTCCTCAACTATAAAGCTCAGTCGATCAAAGATAAATTCTGGTTCCTCTATAAAACACTCAGTATTCTCCATTTTCTCTTTTAATTGATATACGGTTAAACAGTCTGCAGATGTATGTACATTTCACTTAAAGTTTCAGTTAAATCCTCTTTTTTCACCTTCTGAAACATTTTGCTTGTCTAAAATATTTCTAGTTCCTATGAGAATAATAACAAAAAAAAGTCATACTTCTTCTTTCTTTTGCAGCACTTGTATTCCTTAGGCACTTTGTCTTCTAGAATCCATGGGATTTTCAAACACACACTCTAAATCTTTTGCAATATTCCTTCACCTCAGCTTAGTAATAAAGTTTATACAATGTTTTTTGCTCCCTTCTTTCCCCCCATGCAAAGTGAAACTGGCTCTGTATTGGAATGCTATTTCTATTGTGATGTCTGGACCGCTGTAGCCTGGTGATCATCGTAGCGGACTGGCGGCCGGCGGTTTTCGTCCTGTCGCGAGTTCGAACCTTAAGCCACTAACGACCCGCCATGTAATCGGGGCTAATGCACGTTAAATCTGTCGGGGTCCTAAGTCCTCCCATAGGTGTGGAAGTTAGGAGAGGGGGTGCCAGCTGAGGTGTCGTCCTCATCACTTTTCCGAGGTTCAAAATTACGAGGAATTTCGCCGGTAGCCCTCGTGTTGGTTCTAGTGCGCCGTTAATGAAACCAAATCAAACTGTTGTGATGTCTAAATATGAAATACCTTCATCAATCCAGATGATGCTCAAATTTGACAATAAATCACTATTTTAACGAATATATCAGTCTAAATTATTCAAAATACTGCTTACTTACAGGTTCTTCGGAAGGAAAAGATTACTTTCTTCTACTTACTGATTACGAATTAATCAGGTTCCAACAATTCATTTTCCACTCTATGGAGTATTTAACAAAGATTCTTAGAATAAATTTGGATTTGATTTTAAAGAACCTGTTATTTAATTGCTTTGACTTTCTTGCATTCGAAAAAATCGGTATACCACATAACAATATTCATTGTACATCTTATTCGTGAATATTATAAATAGGACTTATATGTAATGAAAGAAGAAGGTAGTTCTTTCCTCTAGTTGTTATAGCGTTAATGTCATTTTCCTATTGTTTTGTTGCTACCTTTGATCAGTTATCTACATGCCATTCTCCTTTTGTATCGGAGTTTCTAACTTCAGAGCATCTAAATGATCATGTGTAGATTTCTATACCACTGCTGCTGCAAAATAGCAGTTCATTAGTAAAGAGGAAAATCGGTAATTATGACTATTTGAATGGAATGGATTAGTGTGCCTGGAGGTTTAGAAATGCCAATTGAATAGTTTACCGAATAGTGTTTTCCAACTTATCGCAAATACATTAAATTTTAGTTTTTCATCTAACATAGCAATAAATAAGTAAATTATAACCAGAAAATGGGAGTCTGAAACTTTAATCTAAGTATGAATGGGCTGTAGACATATGAAAGGATAGCATTGTTTTGCAGACGTTTACTTTGTTTTTTTCTCTGGTTAAAGGGACGCGGTACCCCAAAAATGACCAAAAAAAGCGACTTTTTAATTATTTTTACTTAGAAATATTTTCTGATTTATTATCTTTTGATTGGTGTATTATTTTTGTATGTACGAGCACAAGAAGCTTGGAAAAAAAATGAAAAATATAAACAAAAACAAAAAAAAACTTACTTTTCTAAAATTAATTTTATTTCATTTTAATCATAACTGCAAAATTGTAGCGTTCTTTGTTTGTGACTACAACTTTCATTACAAGCGATTTGTTGTTTATATTTCGTGTTTTGATTGCAGTGTCGATATAGAGCTAATTATAAACGAGTTTTACATTGAGAAAAAACAGTCTTTACAAGATTTTCTTTCATTATTGTTTGTACTGAATCTGCTGAAGTTTTTGGTGTTTATTTTTTGAGAATTGAAGATAAAAAATACCTCTCGTAAAAAGGCGTTGTCATTCAAAGCAAATGAACAGTAAACGTTGTTGTAGTGATGCTGATAATAAAGCTGATTCTACAGAAGAAAATTTTGCTATTCCTACTTCCTAAAAAATGTGTGTATTAGAAATTTACAGACGTTCAATTTAATGTAATTATCGCATTCATTTGGAATAATGGTACTCCATATTCTGCCAAAAATGCCTGTACTTTTTTTCAAATATGTATGTGTCAGTTGCATCCATAATAAAACTCAAACAAAGAAGAGAAATAAAAAAATCCCAGTAATACGTTTTAGATGTTTCATGACATTATAACTCCTACAACTAAAAATTATCTTAATAAAAAAACATGTAAATTTAAAAACAACTGATTAATTAAGAACAAAAATGTACAATTTTAAATTATAATTAAACACCGTTCAATATCAGCATTAAAGCAAAAAAAGTCTTTCAATAATGTTACTAAGCACTTCAGTTCACAAGCTTTTCAGAAACGCTGATGCTATTGGACCTTGTTATGCATGAAACGATTAAAATGATGAATGTGTTTGAGACCCTTATTTCCACAATCACATGATTCCCCCTCTTCTTACATTAGGATTTGGAGACTGACAGAAGGAACCATATTGACAATTTCATCGATTATTTCTTGAAACATTCCCTCTCATTTCGCATTCAACACCACCAGCGATTTCTGTCTTCTTCGGTTTTCTGAAAAGGAGGTGGACATTTACATAATAAATCATTATTCTATTTTTCTGTTTTCATGAATACTTCCGTAGAAGCTTCGTTTTATATAAGATTAATTTCTGAAACTGTAGAGCCATTTAGAATAACACGCGAGTTATTTGAATGAAAAAATATATTTTAAAAAATGGTGCAGTAGGATTTCTTATTTATTCCATATATGTTCCAAAATATTTTACATGTAATGCAACGAAATAAAACCCCCGAACATGGACCAAAACTTATATTGGAGAAGTGACCAGATAGTTGGTTATTGTACCAAACCGTTAAATAGGAAACCTCCTTTTTATTTGAATCTCTATCTTAGTTTTGGCCTGGATTTTGAATGTATGTTTTGAAGTCTTTCTGTATAAACAACGTAATTGTAAACGAATGGAGAATTAAGGTAACGTTGGTGACTTCGGCAAAGAAAAATGAGTTTATTTTATGCAAAGTGTAATTTTTCTTATAAAAACCAAATAAGTCATACTTTAAATTACACAAATTTCTAAATCATAAACAAGGAGGTTTAAGGAACAAATTGATAATAATTACACGAAATTTCCAAAATAAATTTAATAGGTTTAAATACAACATCTTATGAATGGAAATAACAATAAATTTCGCAAGCAATTCATCCAGAACTTTGTTTTATGAGACATAATTCTGAGGGAATTTTAACTGTTTGTACTTAACTTTCAAAATTTGATTAAACACTTATTTGATCGTAACTTTCAAAATACTCGTGCTCTTCTATGAATTAAAAATTATTAAATATATATCTGTGAGATAACTCTTAAAAAGTACATCACATAAAAACAGAATGATTTCGTAAAGCATAAGTTTTATACCTTTATAAATAGTTCAACAAAAGCAATTCCGTAAATAGTGGTGTTGCTACATCTAACGGGCCTACAAAAAGATGTATTTTGTAAAATATTATTGTTTTTTCTTATCTAATCCGTCCGGAGAAAAAGCATTTTTTGTTTTAAAATGAGTAAAATTTATTTATGGAATACATTGGGAAAATAAAGACTAGATAACTTGGCAATTTTGAACAAAAAGTAGTAAATTTTAATTTACATTGCCAAAACGTAAATTAAAAAAAAATTGATATGATTTTAAAAGAAATGAATCTAGGTGAAAATTTTGTGAAAATATTTTTTTAATAATTTTATTTAGTGCTTAATGATTTAAAATATTTTCGTTCTGTTAATTACATTTTTTGGTTTACATTTATAAGAGGCATTTTTGCTACTTCTATACTATCTGGATATTGATATCTTTCTTGTTTCAATTTCTACAGCTTGGAGGCTCCCTGTGACTTGAGGCGATACACCTCTCCTTTCTGTGCTATAAATTCTATGCATACTGAACGACGTGATAATTATCAATATCAACATCATGCAATTAAATATCTGCAAATATATACTACTCTAAAATTCCTTAACGATTCAATAAGTTTATAATTATCACTAATGGAAATAATTATTACAGGTAAGTTGATACAAGAAATATAAAAAGATGTTATTAAAGCATTTAATAAAACTATTATTGTATAAAATGTTTTACATATTATTAAGAATATAAAAGATAAAATTATAATTCAAACAAATAAAGATGATTTTTGGAAGAACTCTTTGATTCTATAAACATTGAGGATCTATTAAAGGCCCTTTAAATTGTACATAAAAATTATATTTATAATTATTTCTTAAAAAAAAAATTTAATTCGCTATTTAATAATGTACTTAGAGAATACTATACTATATTGCAACGATTGTACATTTAAGCACACCAAGGATATTGCAGGAGTAGGACCTGCCAGTAATAGTTTGGCGAACTTTTCCTTACAGTATTTTGATCATAATTATATAAATAAAAATATTTTTAGTATTTATACTATATAAATGATCTACTTGTTATGAATTACAATAAGAATGCAGAAGATAAACTAAACTCTTACCTTCTTAAACTACTTATTTTATATATCTAATTCAAAAAAATAAAATATATTATAAATCAGAAGACACTTAGATATATCCAAATGAATATAAAGAATTACAAAATTATTCGTAATATTTAAGATTGCAGATGTATAGTCATAATTTAGAAACATATTTATTTTTCTGTTACTTCGTGTCAAGATAAACGAATTGAGCATAAAGAAATAAAATCAGACAAAAGTCTAAATTCACTGTAAATAAAGTAACATAAGTGGATTTTTCCCATTTGATAGCACAAGTTTCTTAAAGATACATAATACCTTCTAAAAGCTCCCTCTATAAAAATGCAAAACTTCACCACTCGAGGCACTACATGTATAAGAGCACAGGCAAGTGCTTTCACCATATAAGCTACGAATATTACTGAAACCTCAAAGCTCAACAAACGCTTTTTCTAAATAAAAAATGAAATCTTATTAATTAAAAAACTCATCTTAAAAGATGTCATACTAGTAACAATAAAATCTCGAATAATTTTTAAGCTAAATTTCATATAAACCATATATTATATTTCATATAAACCTGATTGCAAGCCGTTTGTATATGTCGTTTTAGTTTGTTTAGCTTCTATTAAAGTCGCCCTAGAAGCAACTAAAGGGCTATTGGCGACGGACCTCGTAATTTTGAACCACGATCAAGTGACGAGGACGACACCTGAGCTGGAATCCCCTCTCCTAATATCTACACCCCACCAACAGGAGGACTTAAAGCCCTTACAGATTTAACGCGCATATGCCCCGGCTACACGGCGGATCATTGGCGGCAAAGGATCGAACCCGCGACTGAACGGAAACCGCCGGCCACGAATCCGAAACCATGACCACTAGGCTACCGCGGCCACCCAGATTGAGGCGACGGTGAGTGGGTATCAATGGCAGTACATGTAATATGCGTTGTTATAACAACTGACCTTCAGGCAGGCACCTTGCGATAATACAGATTGACACAGGGGCCCGTAGTGAAGGTGCTGCCCATGTATGGATTGTTGACAATGAGACAATTGAAGCTATGCTCTCGTGTCGTATCATGTGTTGGTTTTCTAGACTATTGATCTGTCCAGGACATTCTGAACCTAGTCACCGTGTAACAGACATCTCTCTTGTCCTCTGGTATCAACACCTCGTCACAGTAAAGTCAGAACGGCCTATGTGGCAAGAATTTCGCTGAGCTAACCACCCGGTTTCCATCATCCCTATGATTCTTCCCCACTCGAACTCTGACAGCTGCTCTTGTTGTCTCCGAAGGAGGCGTAATGGCGGCATATCTAGTTAAAAAGCATCCCTCTGCATCAGATTAAATACAACTCAAATAAGCTCTGCTTACTCGTTTTATAATCCAAGGAGAGTGAAGTTCAACTCCCTCTGGTGATATTACGCATTGCACATTCACGCTGCATTTCTAATCATTTACATATCTTCCTGACACATACATTCATGCCAAGTTTCGTAATAATTCCACTCTTACTTCTTGGTGGGCAAATTTTTATGGCAAGGAGTGTATATTTTTCATCAGATTATTTGAAAAAAAAAAAGGATGTAAAACATATTAATGATGAGTAATTTATGTTGTTTTTATTTAAAAAGTCAGTCATGAAATGCATGAAAATACTATCCCATGCAGAAAATTCTTATCATTTATTATCTGTATTCTTATATTATTTATCATTTATTCTTATTATTTATTATCACTGCAGAATATCCAAGGTTGCCTTCTCTCTAGAACTGAAACCTAACTCACAGTCTTAATTTATGATTTAAATAAGAAATCTCTTACCATTCCATTCGCTTCTGATTTTACAACTTTCTTCAACAGTAACCGCGTTGATTAAGGTTGTTAACGGAACTCACTTTAATCCACAAAACTAATAGAAGAATTTCAATTTCAGTAACAATTCTCCAACACACACAGTCAGTCCTTATCCTCTATCTCCCTTTATTTTCCGTTAATTATATATCATTTATATATCCTCATATATATATAAATCACTTCACTTCATTTCTATCTTTATCTTAATATACCTAATCACGTTTCATTTTAGTTAGGTAGAAATTGTAATTTTATGCAATTCAAATTACCAAAAAGTCCCTGAAGTTAAAGAAGAGAAAACCTCAAATAGCCCAACGTTACTCAGCTATCAATAAAGTTTCACTAACTTAACTAAATGTTTTATAAACAACGTTAAAGAAGACCAGATGTACCTAACTGTAGTAAACTATTATGTAAAAATTTAATCTCTGTGAATTAATTAAAGAAAAGGAAATGTGATTCACACAATCCCACTTCTTCCAGTTACTTAATCAGTCCTAAGCAACATAGTAGTAAAGTAATGGTGAATACAACATTCTGTAAAATTCCGAAAAATAATCTTTTTTACAATTCGAGAGCCTCATTGACTTAAGAGGAGAGACTTATGATTAAAGTTGAAGGTAAATTTAATTTTGGAAATTGTTATTACGAAATTAAAAAAAAGAATTCTCTCTCCCTTCTTAATAAAGCTGAAAAATATTTTAAAACCCTATTTAAAATCGATTTTAAACAAAATTCATCCTAAAAAGTTTCATTCCATTAAATAAGAGACAAATTAAAAATATAAAAGCTACCATTGAATATCTACATATTTTAATGATTAAAATATTCAATAAGATTGTAAGGATAATACAGAACAAAAGTAAACAAGAGTTAAGTATATTAAATTAAATATATGGACAAAAAACATGGTTTGGATGTATTTTCAGAATGAAGGAGGAATTCAAAATAAATTTTAAATGAGAGGGAGCATATTGTTTTGGGATTTTAATTTGTGCTCCAGTTTCATCAGAACTAAATTACGGGCACAGTAGGAATTTATTTATTGAATGTAGATAGTAATGAGGCTGAGGCTTGCCAAAGAGAAAGCGAATATTAATTTTAATTTTATGGCTAAAGGCGCAATCATAGGAAAAACAACAGTATAAAAAAAGTTCTATGCAAAGTTTTGCAAAGAACAGATTTCACAACACAAGGTGCACTTTTTTATAATTATTATTAAATTACTCAATTAAATATAACAATTAAGGTAAACGATGAAATTTCATGAAATGGACAATAGTAAACTTTTCCGATATTTAAATTAAAGCAATAAATTATTAAATTGTATATTATATCAGCTACATGTAATTAAAATTAAAGCAAACGATTAATTATTACTTTGAACATATTTAAGCTAAATATGTTCAAAGTAATTAAAATTAAAATGAACAATAAATTATTAAATTGAATATATTTAAGCTAAATGTAATTAAAATTGAAGCAAACGATAAGAAACTCAAAAGTAATCTGGCACTCCAAGAGTGTTCTAACTAAAACAATAGCCCCTTGGGTGGCTAATAAATAAGAACAGGTTCATAATTTCTTGGAAAAGATGCATTTTGTACTTAGTTATTGATTTGAAAGAGATTTTCAAACCAAGAGTCTAAGAATTTGAACAATTTTGGTTTTCAAAGTATAAAAGATATTCTTCTTTATGATAAAATTTTTAAAAGTCGTTTATTTCAAAATAAATTAAATGCTTAAATTTCTGAAGACTTTATAATTAAGAGATTAGGAGATGTCATAGTACATAGTGCAAATGAAAGGAAACGATAAATTATTAAATTGAATATATATAAGCTAAATGTAATTAAAATTAAAGCAAACTATAAATTATTAAATGGAATATTTTTAAGCTAAATGTAATTAAAATTAAAGCAAACGATAAAAAACTGAAAAACGATATGATACGCGAAAAGTGATCCAACTAAAAAAAATAGCTCCTTGGGTGGCTAGTTATAATTAAAGCAAACGATGAAAAATTGAAAAGTCATCTGGTTCGCGAAAAAAGGTCTGCTATGCCAAAATTGATTCAACTAAAACAATAGTTCCTTAGGTGGCTAAAATATGACTGCCTCACAGCTATTTTAAAATTCTGAATGTTATTCATTTACAGTAATAGCTTGATTCCAATTTACGTATGATTCAAGGTAATACATAAATCGATAATAAGTAAATAAAATACGTAATTTTTATATCACTTCAATCTAATAAAAAAATTGGGAGAAATTTATTACGACATATTTTTGAAAATTGAGTTCATTAATGGTGAAAGCAGGCATCAAACATATATTACATATATTTTATTTCAATCCAATGAAAAATTTAGGAGAAATTTATTAAGACGTATATTTGAAAATAAAGTTCGTTTCTGGTGAAAGCAGACTTAAAAAACATACGCTAAAACAAGATAAATTTTTGAAAAGAGATAATCTACGACATTTTTGGGTTAACTAAAACAATAGTCTCTTGGTGGCTAATAACGGATACTTAATGACTATGTTAATAGTTTTTAAATGCCGACAGAAAGGATCCCAATTGAATCTGAAATAAAATAACATGCACGTAGGGGTTTGAATATTAAATCTTTAAGATTTAATTATTGCTAAGCTATAACTGAGATATCTGAGTGAAATTTATACTGCATATTAATTATCCACTTAAGGGGTTATTGCTTTAGAGGGGGGGGGGGGCGTTTTGGCGTACCAGATCACTTTTCATTTTTTTAGTCACCCTACTACTACCCTAGTACACCCTTTTTTAGTCAATCTACTGAATTCTGCAATGATGGCCTTCCAATGGTCAAGGAACGCTGGGAGAAATGTATAACTCTGGATAGTGATATATAAAAAGAAAGTTTAAAAATAATAAATAAAAGTAATAATCTCGATAGTTTTTATTAATAAATAAACCTTTACGATATCCAGGGATGATGATTAAAGGTTCACGATATTGCGAGTTACTTCAATCTAGGGCTTTCTGAAACCTAACAAATCAACATTAAAAGCTGCAATTTATAGCATTATATACATAAATATCAATTAATATGCAGAATAAATTTTATCCAGATATCTTTGTTACTTCTTAGTAATAATTAAATCTTACCGATACTTCCTCGTATTCCAATTGTATAAGAACCAAATCTTGAACATAGGTGTTAAAATAGATTTAAAATTAGATGTTGTCAAAAAAGAAATTCAGCACATCTAAATCATTCTCTTAAAACACTGAAGCTCTTATAGAGAGCTGAGGCAGCTTAGTAACACATTTTTACTCTGATGAATCAAAGTCTAACAAACTGTTTCAAAAAATGAAAAGATTTCGTTTGCGAAATTTGGATTCGTTTAGATGGCCTCAAGTTTCCCAACCCTGGTCTAGACGAAGTTAATAAATAAATATCCAACTAGGAATGAGAGAAGAGTTTGTAGATTCACTTCCTTTTGTAAATCTTCCAATTGAGTTGGGTACAAAGCGCCAAAGGAGCGATAAATTTGTTTTTGAGCAACGACACTCGTGTTGCCCTTGGAAGGTGAAGGCATGGAGTTTTAACACAGATAGAAGAGACTGAAAGAGGCAGGCTTCGGTATGGGTGGTAAGAAGAAAACTAAGTGGAGAAAACTACCTCTGGGTAAATAGTCACGTTTCGTTCTTTTTATTAGTTCTAAGAACTCTTCACTTCCTATTATTTTGTTGCATGTCTCATGTCCTCTAGTGAATGCAAACAGGTGAAAATAAGATGAATTGCAGTTGGTTTTATTGCTTGATGCAACAGATAAAAGTATATCTACTTTTCATGTTCGTTAATTAGCTTTTAAATAAAAATTCTTGATTTTGGTTCAACAAAGCAGCTTTTTATTGAGGCAGTTAAACTGAACCGAGGTCGTTTGCTTACAGAGAAAATCATTTTAAAATACCGGTAGTGAAAGAACAAAAGTAGATCACGATTTAGGAATGAAAATAAAAGCGGGAACTTTTAAGGAGTGGGTGGAATGAAGGTGATATATATTAATATATATATATTTGTTTTCGGAGTTCCGTCTATAGTAAAAACGTAACTTTAACTTTCATAGTTAGGTCTTAAATAATGCGAACGAAATGAATTTTTCAGATAGATTCTGTTACCGGTATGTTGGAGAAAATTGGTAACAGTTTCTTAACTTATTAATGTAAATAAATAAATTTCAATTTACAAGTTTTGTAATGTAACTATAAAAGTAGGTTCTACTGCTCGAGTAAAAGTAAGTAATAAATTTTAGAATATTATTATTCGATATATGCAAAAGAACTTGTAAATTTTGTTTGACCACTGCGCTTTTGTGATTGTTTGTGAATCAAAGAATGAACTTATAATGATTCCGTCTTTTGAAAATTAAAGTGATTTACAGAATTCTGGTATTTATCATTTACGGTCTGATCCATTCTTTTTATTCTTTCCAACTGCATTGATTTTTCTAAAAAAATTAAATGTTTGAAATGTTTTATGTTGTTTTCAAATCCTCCTTCCCCCCATTTATCTATATTTTGTCAGAGTTTTTCATTGATTTATTGTCAAATCCTATAAAACTAATGGTAAATGAAATTTGAATATTAGAAGTATCCATGAGCTTATTTTTGACAAAGTCATTTTAGTTAAAATGTTTCTTTTGTGCTTGACCTAAGTTTAAAATTCAAAAGGTTAAATCGAATAAAATACAAGAAGTATAGGAAGTTTTGACATTGTTATATATTTATATTGCTCAGGAAAATTTGTTTTTTTCCATAACTCACTTGTTAGATTATTTTTCCAAGTTTTGGAGACACAAAGTTGCAATTATCCATAGGTCTTGACTCGAAGTTAAAAGTAGTAAAAAGCTTCAACATTTTTTACCTATGTTTTTTTTTCCTCCTTTGTTATTAATTTGAACTTTACCAATACATATGGACAAAAATTGTAATCCGTAATAAAGCTTTTGTAGCTATTTAACGAATGTTGCATAATAACAAATTAGTAATTAATTGAAGTTTTATGACCTTTTGTGAAAGAAAATATCTACTGTGGCTGAACGAATAGCAGTTAGCTATCAAAGAAAAGAAAAAGAATGGAATAATTACCAAGTCAAACTAACAATATTGAGTCTATACTTATAATTTTGATTCAGATTGAATTTTATTAATTTTTTAATGTCCCATTTCAGCTTTTTGCGGAAGTTTACCTAAATTAATTTCTCGATTATTCTTAGCAGAATTATTTAAGATATAAAAGGATAAAAATACTTAAAAACATCGAAAATCGTACGAATAGTGATAAAACAGGTGTAAGCTTGGTGAAGCTTTTTTGAAATTTAATGTTAAATTATTGTACTGAAATTATTTTTAGAAAGAAATATAATCATAGTAGTGGTTGAATCCCTTCCTGTAATATTTTTTTTTGAATAAATATAATTTCTGGATGAGCTTTTGTAAAAAAATTTAATTTAAATATTCTTTCCTATGTTTTTTTCAATATATTTCATATATCCTTTTTTTCAAAAAGAGATATATTTTGATAATTTAATTTAATTTTATAAATAATAAATTGCCTAGAAGTGCCTGACTGACTGACAAATAATATCAAGATGGTTTTCATAAATTTATCCTCATTTAAAATTTGTAGGATGAAAAAAAAGACAGTGTCAGAGGTTCACTGAAAGTATGTTTACGCTGATAAATGAAAGATGTCTCTTTCGTCTCAGAAAATGTACTAACTTGTTAATCTTATAATATAGCAAAATTTCCTAAAAACTAAATAAAAAACTAGCTAAGCAAATAAAATTTAAATAAAGAAATATTTTTCACTGTGAAATCTAAATAATATCAAGATTCGGAAATATTACAGCTGATGTTAAGAATGAGTAAAGACAATATACATTAATAAGTTATTAAAACAAAGGTGTGCCTATAAAGAAATCTATTTTTTATTTTATAAAACTTTATTTCTCTATAAGTTATGTGGAAAAAGCCACAAAATCAAACAGCAACTTCCTTACATAGCTTTAACAAATCATTCACCGGAAAAAAGTAGAACAATTCGACAACACTAACATATTAACCTATTATTAACTGAACATGATTAACTTATTATTTTAATAGATTTTAAAATTAAGATAATTCTTCAGGCATAGATATTAAACTCGTCCCCTGAAAGTTTAAGTGCAAGATTAAAAATTAACTCAATTATATTTATCGAAAAGTCCCTTTCCAAAACATGCTGCTTGGTAGAAATTTATGGTTTACACTGGCATACTTTTAAATGTTTTTCAGCAGATGAGACTATTTTTAACTTCTTAAAAAAACGAAATTATGTAACAGAATGGAACACTCTAGACAAGATGTAATTATATAAATTCTTTTACACGTTTACTCCTGAAAGAGTAAAATGGTCACAATTACTTTCACATAATGGGCGGAACTCAATTATCATCAATTTCTTTTGTAAGTATTAATAAATGCGATCATATAAATCAATAAAAGAGGAGTTTTTGTCATTCCTTACTCTGTTTCTGACGTCTATGAACTCCTGCTGAAAAGTTCTTCGATCTAAATTTAGAAAACTGATACAATAGGGAAGGACTATAGTAAAGAAAAAAAAAAGCACTCAAGATGTCTCGCTTGTTCCATAAATTCATACCATTTTGCCACCTGGACGGGAAATCTGGCTGTGAAAATTGTGATGAAGAATTGGGCCCGCGGATTGTTCTATTTTTATTCACCGCAAAAGCATGCTTTTGTAGCTCACACGTGAGGGAGGTTTCTTCTCTACCGGCGAGAAGTATTTTGGTCAACAACCAAAAGACAGAAAAAATAAAAAGAAAAAAAAAATTGCTAAAATGTGCTTATTTTAGAGGAATTTCGGTTTTCTCCCCATCGGTGAAATGTAACTAAAAATTACTGAAGATACAATAAAGCTTTCCTTAAACTGTACCATGTTGGATGTTATGTGGATGAATCGTGAAAGTCAAACTTTTATCTATCTTTATTTCAAAATTTATCATAAATCGTGTAATATTTCACAGTTATGTTTCATTACATGCAGGTAAAGTTTATTTAGTTAATTGGTGCATAATAATGAATTTACTCGTTTTCTCTACTTGTGTGTTCTTCGCGTGATGAATGTTGTATACTTTAAATAATTATTTGAGGATTTGCTTAGAGAAAAAATATATAATGATTCGTTTTCATTTGGTAATTTATTTAACTATCCTGATAATACCAGTATATTTGATTAGAGTACTAAAAAGTTTAATTTTATCGTTAAGCTTAAAATACTCTATTCCATTTACTGTTTCTATCAAACTTAGTGAAAGATTCGCTTAAAATTTAATACCGGATGTTAGGAACCTTCGATAATAGCTAAATCATGATGATGAGTGAATAAGCTGCAAAGCGTTTTGCAAAGAGGGAAAAATCAAATTTCTTATTAAATGAGTTAGGGTAAGGAAAACATTATTTTTAATTTGGAGTGATGTAAGAATTATTCTGAAGCTTCTTTGGAATATTTTTTTTAAAAAAAATAGTTGTAATTTATTTCTTATTAAATCAGCTTGATATCGAATTGCAACATTCGATAACATTGAACTGAGGCGATTAAACTGAAAATGCACACACACAAAATAATTTTTCATTGATTTATATCTCAAAATTGCTGAATAATATTTCGCTCTATTTTAATATACTTGAAAAACCTTATTGTACGTTAAAGAATTAAAATCTTTTAAAATATGAATTAAAATCTTTTACAAAACTCTTTTTGTATGTGGCAAGTTGTTAGTAAAACCAAAAAAAAAAAAAAAAAAAACTTTTACAATTGTGAAAATGTTAATATTGGATGAAAAACTTATACATTTTTACAGGATTTATATTTGCACTTTTATGATTTTGAGACTTAAAGTCTGCGATATATATATATATATATATATATATATATATATATATATATATATATGCACGGAATAAAAATATTCAGTGTTAATAATACTTATTAAATAAAAATATATGTTTTAAAAATTTAATTTCAATAGGAGCATGAAAATCAAGGGAAAAAAAATTTAAATTGTTTTTGAAAATTCTGAAACTGTGTGAAAGATTCAAAGAATGGAAATAAAGTAACTTAAATTACTGTGCCAGGCTTTTGAATGAAATGCGTAGTTAAACATATTTTATGTATCCAACGCACGCACGCACGCACACACATATATATATATAGTAAATAGTAGTAAATCAATAATCTAAAGAAATTATTGGAATTAATTAACTAAAATTAGTGCAGAAGTAAATATTAAAACGGAAAAAAAAATCTTTAAGTTTCAAAGAAAACACGCGACTCATTCTTTTAGATTAAGGAAAAGGCATAACGGAGACTATTCAATAATTTTCAATCGTCAAAAACATATATAAAAGGAAAATAATCCAATAAATTACACAGCAAAATATTTAAGAACGAGATCAATAACATATATTAAAAGATATATTTAAAGTTATATTTAAAAGAATTCAAAACCTATAAATAAGGGTAAGAATATAAAGTTAAACTCCAACATAAGTACTAATCACAACATAAAAAAACACTGAAAACTGAGAAAAGGAAAATTATAAAGAAAATGAAATATAACATTTTTAAATTTTGAATCTGGCTATTGACAGATTTGCTGACTGAATAATGTTTTACAGATACCAAACAATGCAATCAGGAAAATGTTATAACCCAAAATGGAAATCTCTCAAATTTAAAAAAAAAAGCTAGATGCAAAAGAAGAAATTAAGTAGAATATTTATGTAGAGAAAGAGATATATTATCAATGTAAATATTCATGTTAATGTAAATATCCTGTTCTTTAGTCACAAATCTAAAGTTTCGTAAAACATTATAAAAAATGGTGTTCCTAAAATATTCAGGCTTAATAAAAGAGGACTTTTCGTATCTCAAAGGAAAATATACCCATTTTATCAAATATCATAATAGAAATTCTGATATTTTCAATTTCTTAAAAATTATCTAAATATTCCCCTTCATTTTTTTACAATAGTTTGCAATAAATTTAAATACTCTGGGGGGATAAAAAATGCTTAACACCTTTATTACTATTAATTTGAACGAAAATTACATAATCGATATATCTAAACATTTCATAATTACTGTTATAAAGAAAATTATCTTCAAAAAATATGAATTATATTGGCTAAGCAATTACTTGCAGGCTCATATTGTGGTATATCTTATCTATGTTTTTATAGCTGATTATTTAAAAATTTAAAATTTTCTTTTAAAACTAGCACAACTAAGAAGAAGTTAAATTTTTACATATAATAATCTTATTAATATTGAATTTCTTATGAAATTCTTTTAGAACTTTAATAAGATCTTCCGTGTCAGCAGAATTAAAAAGATCTTCATAATTTTAGATATTAATATCATTAATCTTTTTATTTTTAATATATATGACTATATCAGCGTTACTTTTATGTAATAATGGCAGTACTATTCAACTTACCTGTAATATTTCGTAATTTTTTTTCCCAGCAAGAGTAATATTTATATTCGAACCACTAGAGTTGCTGTCCTAAATTTAATAATATTTTTTATGTATTTTTGGTGTTAGAAATGTGAGGTAATTTAACTTTATTGATATTAACATCAATTTTCGAACAAAATGCAATAGTTTTTATAGAAATTTCTTTCTAGCCATAACTCTCTACTCTAAGAGAATTATTATTCTAAAGATGCCTATTAGTTATTTAATGTAAATTTTTTTTCTACATATAATAACATAATTATTAGGTGCTTTGCCTACATAACTAACAATTTATCTATCCTGAAGATTAATAACAGCCTTTTTAAGTCTTTAAAATAAATATTCTTCTTATTATTAATAACTACTTATCTAAAGATCAGTTATTTCAATATCGTAATTAATACGGTTTTAAACTGTTTAAAAACCTTTAATGGAACACCTTAGTTAGTTGCTAATTTAGTAATAAAATTATGAATATATAAGTTAATTTGTTTCTCAACATAAAAGCTGTTTTTTTCGAAATGTTAAGTCTGAAATTAGTACCATGATTCATTTTATTTCATCGTTAAATTTATCCTCAACGACATCCAAATTGCTTGTAATTGCATGTTCATATTGCTCACTGATATACTCTTTGTGTATAAACAATACACACACACACACACACACACACACACATACACACACACACACACA
>BMAW01086400.1:0-70509 GCA_019974015.1 Nephila pilipes
TTATATATTCACGCTCATAGATGGCGTTACTGTCGCGAATAATTTTTATTTGTATTCTGAAATTGAAATCTGCAGAGGAGAAGTGGCATCGATGGTGTTGAGTATGATGTCCTAAGTTGCTGTAGTCAATCATGAGAGATTTTTGAATAAAAAAGTAATTTTACTAGTAACAAAAATGTTATTGAGAGTGAAATAACAATTGTAAACACACTCCAATTAAAAGTTTCTTGTTTCATAAATCGCTTGCATGACTTAAAAACTATTCAAAGTAGTAAAAAGAATGCGGAGCATAAGAACGATTTCCAACCTTTACATTGAGAATCATTAATCTGTAACCCTGAGAATGTGTCTTGGTGAATGGCCACTCGGACATCCATAATTTTTAAGGACGTTCTGTAAGTGGAAGACCTCAGGAACTTGCCTTCTTTATGTAGGTACGGGCATCATGGCCCCGAGACATCCCAGTGATCTTTTTCTTTCCCATGGGGTTTACCGTCTTTGGTAAACACGAGTGATGCACCCCCTGGCATTCTTGTCTATTTTCGACCTCCCCCCCATCAACTAGTTATTTTTTGACGCTCAGACCACAGTTGAATCTTGTTTGGCGCAGCATAGCCACATCTGGCTCTTGCACCAATATCATTCACACACGCTATAAGTGGATATCGCTATTGTTGAAGATATTCATAAATGTCTTTCATGTACACTTTGTTTTATATACTACAGGGCTGTACCATACGTGACTTGAACAAGGGAGCTCCTCGCATAAGAAGGATGGTCTGGCTTATGCCTCTGATTTACATTTCGTTGCGAAAGAGAAGGGTGGCCAATTTCAATGTTTTGATTCATAGTATAAGTAATTATGTGAATTCTATGTCGATCGGTTTGTAAATGTCACATATTCCTTAATGTGATGGAATTGAGCTTTTGTGGTGATAAATGGAGGAGAGCGAAAAACATTTATGTAATTTAAAAAAAAAACTTGATTTTTTCGGTTGACTTTGAAAGGCTTCAAAGTATTTCATTCATCATCCAAGTATACATCATATTCGAAAACATTCTGCAAACAAATGTGATGTGATGTTCGTTTTAATTTTAAGAATTTAAGAGAAAATGTGGCATTGCTTTCTGATAGCTATCAGTAATATTGAAAATGATATATGCACTAACTTTAAAGTTTTGATTAAATTATTTTAATGTGATAGATTCCATTCCTTACCTTTTGTTTCCACGATATTAATACTTTTAAAATGTATTCTACTTAGGACAACTTTAAAGATCTGGTTCTCAAACAAGAATATTTTTGCGAGCTTTATCTTGTTTTGTATATATGTAAAAAATGTCTTTCCAGATCAATATTTGTACTCGAATTTTCATCCACTTCCCACCATCTAGCGTGTTTCAAATCTAGGCGGGGAATGGGCATATTAGGTGAAAAATTGTCGACTGATACTGAAGCAGTTGAATTACGTTTGTTAAGATGTAAGCCTACTTTAATGACCATGTTTAATTTGTATACTCAATTATTTGTGTCATTTGTAAGATGTGTGCTGCAGAATATATATAGTTTTGTGTTTATGCTTCTTTTCTATGGCACAAATACGTTTTTTCCCTTAAATGACCGGTTATCTGAACATCCCAAATTGTTTCGGATAATTGATGCTGTACTGTAAATATATAGTTATAATTTTTGCCATATTTTAGATTATTTGTTTATTCGTGAGTAAGAATGAAGTATACGATTCGGTAGTTAATCCTAGACTTTTTATGTCTTTGTTTAAACTATTGTTTTGTAATTCATTGAATAAAATTTATTTATTTTTTGTTTCAAAAAGCATCATTATCTATAATGAGCTTATTTTAATCTTTAAAAAGTAAACATTTTATTTATAATACTATTATAATAATTTTAAACTATCTGGAGAAAAGAAATATAATCAATTAATTAAATTATTGTTTCATTTAGTATGTTTGAATAATAAGAAACATTTGAAAATTAATTGGCTTACGACAATGTGACTTGGACAAAAATGCTTCCGATGATAAAAAGTTTTTGTTTGTGCAAATAAAAAATAATTTCGAATTACACCTATAAATGTCACTGCTTGACCCTGAATTTTGTTGATGTACGTGTTTCATTTGAGAAAAAATAGTTTTGTCTCTATAAATCAAAAAAGATAATTGTGTAGGATGAAACTTTTACCTAAATTCATCATTACAGAGCAAAAGCGTTTCATACCCAGTATTAAAAAAAAAAACTTGTGATGTAGTGGCAAATATTTCTAAGCATTCATTTTATTTTTGAAAATCTTTTATTAAAAATTTTACATAGGGCGCACACAATTACATCAGAAATCATCTTACATACCAACACTCTGGCCAACGTCGCCGATCAGACAGTCGGCGAAAATCAAAGTATCAATACCCGCTTCAGCAGGAAGTCATGACGTCAGTATATTACAGATTAATACGCATTCAAAAATAAAGAAAATGAAAAATATGAAATATACGAGCTATGATTCCTCCCTCTTCCGTCTCGAAATAACATTTGGGATTGCATCTCAAATTCTTAAAAACTGTAAGTCCTGTTAAGTTTGTTGTCTTCTTTTGTATTAAACCAGAGAGGTTTATTGTAAAGCCACAAGATGACAATCTTCCCTCTTGGAATGTGAGAGAGTTTATTTTTAGTATTCGATCGGGGTGTGATACGAAAGGATCGTTGACTCGCATATAGGTACGAGTTACAGTATAGTTTGGAATTAATAAATATTATTGACTTTTAAATACTTATAGCAGCAAAAAGGGTTGTATTACTTATAGTAGCGTTTTACTTTGACTTATGAGCAAGTCAACATTGATGATTTATCCGCTCCGACAAGTAGATGAGTAGATAACATCGGGTGGGGTTCCCTTTAATCACTAGCTTCCGCAACTTTTTTTTTATAATAGACAGCATTAAGTTGGCTTCAGACAAGGCTGCGTAGTTGAATCAATTCAATTGTCTTTCAACTAGTTGACAGGTCTAAAAACCCCAGAATCAAATATCGTCCTTTGTGTTGATTCCATTGGTGACGATGAGAATGAGAGTGGTACTTGTACTTTGTGAATAATTGCCTGGGAACTGAAGTTGACTAAATGTGATAAGAGACAGATGACCCCTATTTAAAACTAGCATAAGTGACATTCCCCCTTCTGATTAAAGAAAAGGAACTAAAAAGGTTACCACTGTTTTTTCAAATGAGAATTCTAAAAAAATATTTTTAAAAAAATCCATCCTTAATCTTATGAGGACGGGCACTTTAGAGAAGAAAACCCTGGTGAGGACGGCATTGCTTACCCTCTTTTCTGTCAATGATTAGCAGTTATAATTATTGTCTGACAAAAGGACCAGATAGAGTGGTGGCCACCTGCTGGGCAGTGGGGATGTTTGCGGTTCACGAAGCCCCTTACAACCAATGATTCTCCCCTTTTAAAGAGAAATTCTCTCTGAAAGCCGCTTAGCGATTATCTGTCTGATTTCAATTCAAGAACCTTTCGGAAATATGTTCTGAAAATAGAAGGTATGCTTTTTCCGATAATTTCTTTGTATGATTCTCAGTACCATAATTAGAATTCTTGTGCAGTAAAATATTCTACTCATATGCAATATAATCGGGGAAAAACTATTATAATTATTTTACTTTGCAATATTTATTATAGATAGTGACCACAGTACTGTTACATAATATGATTTTCGAATTATATAAAATACCGTTTCATAAATTAATGTATACATATTATGAATTTTCTATATATACTCACAAAAACTCTTCACTGATTATTTCATAAGTGCAAATAAGTTTTTAGTTTCTAAAAGTCTGAATAAATTAGTAAGCAATGAACAATGAAAAAAAATGTTCAATTCAGTAAAATTATGTTTAATATTTCCTCCTAAAATAGATATAAATGATTTTTGAATTAACAGAAATAAATTTGCAAAGGAAAAAATAAGTCTTATATTGTTTTAATTTTTATTTAGTTTAATAATTTATGAATATAAAAATTGTGATAAACTACGATATGCAAAAAATGCGTTTATATTGCATGAATATTTATAGGTGTAATTATGGGAGAAAATTTTAACTATTTCAGCAATATTTCTTTTAGAATATTTTAAGGCGTTGATCGACACTTTACTCTGAACATATCGTAAAACACTACATTAACAAAATAAATACTTATTTCGGTTTAGTTAAAGATCAAATATTCAAAAACATGTTTAAATGTATATAGCATGATCACATATTTCAATTGCTTAATCTTTAGTAAACACATTAAAAATTGGCAAACGTTATAAATTTATTTTATATGTATCAAATTTATCCATTTAAACATATACAGGAATATTGAAATGATTATTTTGAAATTAAGGTTGAAGTTCTTCAAGAAATACATAATATACAACTCTTTCGAAAATTTAGATAAATATTTTTCTTTATAATTAAGAAAATAAATTGATAAGACAAGAAAAAAAAACATTGCGCGTTTATCAATGTGAAGGATTTTCAATAAAATTCCTACCTTCTCAAATCAGCTATGCTTGACAGATTGGTCTTATTAACGTCGCATTAGAAGCAACACAATGACTATTGGCAGAATACCCAAGGGAACCGAGCTCATCCAAAAGGTTTAGAGCTTGCAAACCGGCTCCCCGGGAAACAATCACCCCCGCACTCAGCATTTATCGACAAAATAACATAAGATTTACATAATTTTGAAATAAAGGTTAAATAAAATGTACAAGGTATTTGCACAACAAAAAATATACATGACAGAAATACAAGAAATAGTTGAAATTTTCTTGCAGAAATAAGATACACCACAAGTTAAATAGCACAATACAAAAACGTCCACAAATTCGTAAACAAAAATGAAGTGTTAGGCAAAGGCGTTTACAAGACATACAATCATAGCTACATGATAAGGGATGATAAAAATATTGAGAAATATAATAAAAGTTTGAAACAATTAATAAATTTGTTGGGTAAATTTACGAGCCGTAAGTATACAGGATTTAAGCTTAGAATGTAAGTAGGGATTTTCACACATGGACCTCAGCCAAATAAGTTTCGCTTCAACAACAGGACATTTTTAATGAAATCTCTGGTAAAAGGGCAAGAGAAAATGTAGAAGTCAGCATCTCCAACAGAGCCACAGAGACATAAATTTGTACTTTTTAAATTAAAACGATTTAAATAAGAAATGAAGGGACCATGACTGGTTAAGATGCGTGTAATAAAACTAGAATTTGTATAAAAACTCAAATTTGGTCTAGGAATATATGACTGAACCCGAATACCAGTATTATAAGTTGACCACCAGACCTCCCAGTCAGAAAGAAGCTTTTTTTTTAAAGTCATAACTATATGAGACCGAGGGGCAGGGACATTCATTCTCTCACTATAAGTGATAGCGAGCTTTGCAAAGAAATCGGCAATTTCGTTACAATAATCTCCAACATGGGCCCGAACGAAGTGCAAGTTGTAAAAATCAGAATAAGTTGTTAATTTTTCTTTAATGGTATTGATAAAAGCCGATTTATTTCTAGTACTTTGCAGTAGCAATATAGATGATAAACTGTCGGAGTAAACAGAAACTTTAAAGTTATGAGAGACGGCCCACAAAACGGCAAATCCAATTGCTGAAAGCTCGGCCTGAAAAACTGAATCATAAAAATTCAGTTTGAACATGTAGACTCTGTTTAGGACACCCCGGTGGAAGACACACACGGCGAACCCAGTTTCGGATCCGATCCTTGATCCGTCGGTGTAAATCTTCCACTCGGAGGGTCCCGAAAATTTGTTAAGAAAAAGAATTCGTTTTGAGGACGAACACTTCTTAGTTAGATATTTGAATCAAATGGGATATTATTAATTAGGTGAAAAAAGTTTAAATTATGCCGCCTCCAAATTTGATACTTAAGAAAATGAAATTTTATGGTCAGATGAATAGGGGGAACGCCAGCAATCACCTGCAAAGCAAAAGTGGGAGATGTCATATAGGCCTTGGTAATTTTTAAGAGGTAAATTCTCTGAATAGAGTTTAGCTTAGTAAGTTGAGAGGAGTTTAGGTCACCACCCCAAGAAACCGCACCATAGACAATAATATGTTCTATAACGCATAAGTACCACAGTTTATAATTTTTGAAATTGAAGTCATTGAAGGATACCCTGTTAAAATTTAATGAGAGATTATAAATTTTTTCTATAAGATAATTAATGTGGGGACTCCAGGAGAGCCGGCAGTCAATCAGAATACCTAAATATTTATAAAATTTACAAATTTTTATGTAGGAATTCTTTAGTTTAAAAATTGGGCCTCGACTGAAGACGCTGCCAGCACGAACTCCTTTGTTGTGGATTGTCGGGCTTCTAAACGCAACCGAGGCGGTTTTCTCAATGGAGATCTCCAGCCTTAGCCGCGCCAGATGTTCAGGAATAAGATCAATTAAAATATTAGAATTATACTCTAAGTCTCTTCTCGAATTTCCTGTGGAAATAACCGCTAGATCATCAGCGAAAGCTTGAACTAAAAGTTTTCGTAATTAATATTCAAAATAGAATTAAAATATAAGTTCCACAGAGCGGGTGCAAGTACCGAACCCTGAGGACAGCCTTTGATAATTAGATGCTTTATTGTAAAATTATTATTAGAAAAAATAATATGTCTATTTATTAAATAAGAGTATATAAACTTTTGAAAACAGATTAGAAAATGAAGATTCCTTAAAGTTTTAAATAGAACAGACCAATCTATGTTGTCAAACGCACCCCGAATATCAATAAAAGTAACAGCAACGTGTTCGGTAGATCTTTTGCGTTTGATATACGAAACCAAGTGGTAAATGGCGTCATCACAGCCAGAATTTTCTTTGAAACCAAATTGGAGTGGATGAAGAATATTGTTTTGATGAATCCAGAAATTTAATCTATAGACAAAAACCTGCTCAACAATTTTCCCCAAGGTTAGTAACAAATAGATCGGTCTGTACGATTTAACGGATGACGGGTCCTTACCAGATTTAAGGAGGAGTTTTAATTTAGCTTCTTTTAAAATATTTGGAAAATAGGAAAATTGCACACATAAATTCATAAATTTTACTAAAAGGTTAGGGAAATTAGAAAAAATATGCTTCCAAATTCCATAGTCCAAGAAATCAAGGCCGGGAGCCTTCCCACCACTAAGAGTTTTAAAAACCAGAGATATCTCTTCAGTGGAAACCCTCGGAAGTGGTGCAGACTCCTCAAAACTCAAATCAAAAGTCTCCCCGGAGCCCGGGAAAAGAGAACGTATTAGGAATTCATATATTTGCTTTTGGGAGTTATCAGATGAGCCAGGAACCATGACCTCAAGGGGCCGAGAGTTCAGGGACTTGTCAAAGGCAACCCTGAACTTCAGGCCAAAGTTATCACTATTGGTGGTGCAGAAGTGCTCCCAGGCCTTATTTTTAGCAGCAAGAATTTTGCCTTTATATAAAGATCTTTCTTTTTTATATTTAAATTGTAAATTATTAATTTCTACAGGTGGAAAATTATTTTTAACTAAATATATTAATTTATTTTTAAGAGCGTTTAATTTATTTCTAAAAATTTTTAAATTGTTGTTCCATCTGGAGAAAACAGGAGTAGCAGGAACCCGTCGTTTACGAAAAGATATGAAAGCGGATGACCGGAGGATTGAAATCAATAAATTAGTAAATTCTTCTAGCTTATCTGAATTCCGAATTGATTCAACAGTTTGAATGAGTTTGGGATATGATTTCTTAAATTTTTTTCAAAAATTTATTGATACCGTATTTAGTTTTTAAATAAAATTCGTATTTATTTAAATCACATAGCAGATGAACACTCACAAACCGGTGATTGCTCAGAGACTCCAGGTCCGAAACCTCCCACCTATCCACCAAATAAATAATGCTGTTGGATATCAAGGATATATCTGGGTTACCTTTACCTGAGTGAGCCACGAAAGTAGGACCCAATTCTGGAATATTTAAGAAATTTAAATTATATTGTAACGCGAAATCAATCAGAGAGTCCCCTCGGATATCAGTAAAATCATATCCCCAGATGGGGGACCTCGCATTGAAGTCCCCGGTCAGGAGACAACTATGATTTGAAATTTTATAAATAGAAAGTTCTTTTAACATGGTATCGAAATCATCGTGAGGAGGGAAATATAAATTTATAACTAAAATAGAAAGTTTTTTAAATTTAAGTAAGACACCTATTGTATGATCGGTTTTGTTAAGAAATTCGGGGTAAATTAATTTATTAAAACAAACAGTGAGACATTTATTTTTGAATGAGAAATATTGAATTGATCCAGGAGGGGAGTTTAAGGGGGTATTAAAATTAAGATAAGGGTCTTGGATTAGCAGAAGATCGGATCCGAGTTCCGAAGCGACCACAAAAGCCTGGAGATGCGCAGCACGCGAGTGATTAGCGTTTAGTTGCAAAATATGGATTCGATCAGCCAGGGATGCAAAAAGCAAAATAACTAATGACCGAGGTCAGTATGAGAACACATGAAAATATATTACAAGCCGAAATCGGTATGACTAAAAATAAAAGTTTTTTGGTTTTTGAGTATGGAACAATTCTTGTCCCTACACCCGTGATTAACCTCGTGGCTAGATCCAAAACGCAGATTATTGCCACAACAGTTAATGCATTTTGCTGTACACTCAGTTCTGTCATGCGAGTCTGTAGATCCGCATCGGAAGCAAATTTGATCTTTTACACAATGGTTCTTGGTATGTCCAAACGCCCCGCATTTCATACACTGCATCACATTTATAAATAGTTCAATTCTTACTCGTTCGAAATGAAGGTAAAGATGCGAGAAATTTTTCATATTGGGGAATGATTTCGGATCAACTGTAATAACCCAATTATTACCTCTTTTTGTTTTAATTGGAAAATTAATTTTTAAATTTTCATTATTAAAAACTTTATTTTTCTGAATTAAAGTTTCTTTTAATGATTCGGCATTATAAGATGCATCCACTCCAATTAAAATGAATTGCGGGTATCTAGCCTTAGGTCTCCTTATATCGTAATTTCTTAAAGAATCGATTTTTCTAAGTTCAGATTCTAGCAGCTGTACATCGTTCTCATTCACCATATTGATAGCCAAGCCACCGCGACTAATTTTGTTTATGTGAGTTATTTTGATTGATAAGTTCTTTTTGATGAGTTCTGAGGTAACTTTATTTTTAACAGAGGTAAAATTTTCATCAGATGGGGGGCGTACAATTACGACTCTTTGAGGTTTAGGTTGTTGACGGAAGGAATTTGAGGTAGAAGTAGGGGTTGCCAATATCTGTGCATATGTTGGTTTCATGGATTTGAGTACCGTTTCAGAAGCTTCCTTGAGAATTTGAGTATTGGTATAAAGTTGTCTATTAGTTTCCTTTAGGCCTTGAATATTATCAATAATTTGTTCTTTAATATTATAAGTGAGAACATCAAAACTTCTTCGGGCTTCTGTAAGACATCCATTCAATTCAGCATTATTCCTTTCAAGTTCAATAAACCGGGTGGAATATTCATTCAGATTAATTTTGTCGCTATTTTCCTCCTCCAGTTGCGAAACATGGGTTTCACGATTACTTCCATCTTTTTGTAAAATTTCATTGAAAACCTTGAAAAAAGAGGTGATGTAGCTGAATATTTCTGATCTGTTAGTCTTTATTTTTTTTATCTCCACAATTGCGCAAGAATGTTCCAAAATTAATTAGTTTATCATACACACATTATCACAAGGACTTATTATCACAAGGACTATTGGCACAAGGACTATTGGCGACAGACTTCGGAAATTCAATCTTCAGTCAAGTGACGAGGATGACACCTGAATTGACATCTTCATCTCCTAACTTCCACACCATGCCAACGGGAAGACTTTAAGCCCCGACAGATTTAACGTGCATTAGCCCGGGCTACACAGCGAGTCTTTAACGGCCAAGGATCAAAAGTACAAATAAAATACACATTAATGAAGCACACATTATATTAATGAAGACCTGATAATTTATATCAGAATATGAAAATCCCCTAAATATTACCATTAAATTATTTTAAAAATCCTTCTTTAATCGTATTCAAAGGCAAGAATTAATTTCAGACAAAACTGGAGATTAAATCTATTTATTGTTTAAAAAGCAAGGAATAGTTAAAAAGCTTTATGCAACCTAAATATTATATAAATTATATAGCAATTAATGGTCTAGTGATCACCAGGCTTTTGTGGCCACCAAATCAATGATTAACTATTTTAATATTGTTTGATTCTCTGAAATTCATGTATCTGTGAAGTAACACACACATTATACATTACTGAAGAACAAATGTACATTAAATACATTTTAAAAACTTTTTATAAGCATTCAATGTCTATTTGTTAACAAATATAATTTTTTTAAAGAAAAAGCTGTACTTTTTTGACACTTATATTATTGATTTATTAGTAATTGCTTCTTATTGAATTATAATTGAAAAAAAAAATATACACTATTTTTAAAAATATTCTTTTATTTTCTTCGTCAATATAAATGAAATAATTGATAAACGTGTATTTTCTTTATAAATATTATTCATGAGGAACTTAATTGTTTGTTTTTTCATACATAATTTTAATAACTTTGGCATGTTTTTGTTGTATTAGATAGAAAAATATTACTTAAATTCTAAAGGTAATTCTCAGAAATTTAAATGAAAATAGAAAATAAAAATAATAATTATAATAAAAGAAAATTTGACTATCAACTCAGTTCTTAGAGTAACATTTCTCTTATAATGAAGAGTAATAATATTAGAGGATCATGAATATCTTAAGCTATTGAGGATTAGGTGGAAACCTGTCTGATGTCCCCTTATTAGAATTATCTCCTTTAAAAATGCCATCACAAATATATAATAAACATTTATTTAATAAAATTAAATAGTTAAAGTGATTTGGAAAAGAAAATAATTTAAAACTAAAGGGAAAAAACTGCTTACATCTAACAGATAAATACATAACATAAAGTATTTTATACCAATATGTGTTGAAGTATTAGTAAGTAATAAAAAATACTTTTAATGAAAATTACTTACATAAATAAAATTTTCCTAATTAATAATTTATGTAATAATGTTCATCAAGTTTTGGAATGCATGAATTCCTTTTTATCACAATGCTTTGTTTCGTTCTATAAGCATAATAATAAGGATATGTATATTTCGTATAGTTACAAACATATTTTTTTCTAAGAACTTTTAAGAGATTCCAAATATTATGCAAGACAATACAATAGAGAAACCTGAAAACCTTTACAGATTTTGTTCTGCATGTGCTTTCCACTGAAATGGTTTATTCAATATTTTCCTAGATATGATTTTACATTCGTAATTTTTTTAAAAGAATACTTAAGGAAATCTAATAATTAACTGTATGTGATAAAATTAATACTGATTTATATTAGCAGATAGTAGATATGTATATCTGCATTATAATGATAATTTAAAATATAATATTTTGTGCATTAATAATAATAATGAAATAATCATAAAATGAAAATAAGAAAATTGTATACAAGAAGTAATAACTTAACCTTTAGAGGACGGGCAGTTGCTATCGCGACCAAAAGGAACAGTGTCTTAAAGGATGGGGGTGGTCCGGAAGTAGCGACCACTGAGTTCCTTTCCCACTTAACAGCTTTCGGAATGCCATCAAGCTCGTAAATGTCAATCACTTCCTCACCTCTGTTTTGTATTCAGAAGTTTGGGAGATAGACCTCCTTTGAAAACGTTTATCGAAAAATCCCTTTCCTCCTTTTTGTGTCAGTCTGAATCACCAAAACGAATAATTCCTTTCATGTAAATTTAGGAAGAATGTGTGCATTAAATACAACTTCTGACAATAAAGTTCGGTGAATGAAGTCAGAACGGGTGATCTGGCAACACTGGCGAAACAAAACGCTGCACCTGCGTAGTGGCAGGTGTTGACAATCTGCCCCCAACGTTGTTCAGTTGAGCGTCGTTTGTGTTCCGTGTAACACTTGCTTTACCAAGTGCTTGTTTAGTGCATTGGTTCTTAACTGAGAGCAGCAAAATGAACGATCAAAAGATCAATTTAAAGTTTTGTTTTAAGCTTGGCAAGAAACCGAAAGAAACTCATGCGATGCTGGTACGTGTTTATGAAGATCAAGCACTGTCCATGAAGTGTAAGTACCCCCATTTCGAGAAGGCGGGGAAAGTATTTCTGACACCTACACAGCGGAAGACCGGCGACCTCCATCAGTGATGAAAACTCAAAAAAATGATGCTCATCACTTTTTTTGATACTCGAGGCATTATCCACAAGGGATTTCTACCTGAGGGACTGATGATGATATGTTGCAAGGTACATTGAAATTTCGCATAGAATTATCGAACAAATTATGCAAAACAACCAGAAGTAATTTCGATATTTTATACTGATTACAAAAAAGACTTGGGATTGTAAATGCATGACCACGTCGGGAAAAATTAAAAATCTATGAAAAAAGAATTAAAAAGCATTGATTGTCAATGAAATAATACGGCATTCTCTGTAAGAAAATTAAAATAACACGCTAAATAATACAGTTAATTAGAAGTATGAAAGTTTGCATACATATTTATAAAAGTTCTGAAACTGTATTATAATTTTTTTCCGATATTTTATCATTTTTCGGGTACTGTATTCCCATAAGTTTGCATGAATAAGTAATTTAAAAACTGTAAAAATATATTTTGGGGCAGCATTAAACTCATTCTTGTTTGATAATTTTTTTACATAATCGCAGTGAAGAATTAAATCTTTATCAAATGTTTTAATTACTACTCAAGGAAAAAAAAAAAAACGTTTTTTTAGTTATATTCCTATAACAGTACTTGAAAAGGGAAAACAAATTTTATTTCTAACAAAATTGCAAGATATGATTGAATGAATGAGTGTTAGAAAATATAACATACTATGCTCAGTTGAATGAGTGCTGAATTTATTCGAACTGTTCAAAATTTAAAAACTTTAAACAAAACATGAGCTGTTATACGGTAGTTTTACTAATACTAATCATTCTAAAAAATCGATTAATATTACAGATGTTATTAATTTTTCAAACTATGTATTTTCCTCATTTGCATTCATTTACAAAATGCTTGAAATTATGTGAAGACTTTTTTATTGATATTCAACTCATTGATATGCAAATGTTAAAACTTCCAGAGGAATTGAAAAAATTAAAACAGAAACTAACAATACCTCGATTTTTTATCGGATTTTCTCTTCTAAAATCTTTAAAAAAACAAGTTCATGTAAGTTCAATTATATTTTTAAACACAAGAACAATACAATATTTGCAGTAAAAGGAAATTTTTGTGAGCACTTTTATTACTTATTTTAGTTCTAAAATTCTGCCGATTGTGTTGCATTTCTTATCATAATTAGACATTTTGCTTTGAAATAAAACATGCTACTTCTTTTTCTAAAAGAAAAACTTTGAAAACTAAAAATGGGCATACTGTTATACTTGGTTGTAAAATATTTAATTGGAAAAAAATGTTTACGCATTTTCTTTTCAATCGTTGCATACTTTAGAGTTAAAACTCATACGTCAGATAAAACATCAACCTTTTGTTTGCGTAGCTGATCCGTCAATAAAATAAAAACAACTAAAATAAACATTTCGATCCGATCGAACCAGGAGAGATCAGTGAACTATGGAAATACTAAATAGATCAAAAAGTACCTTGAAAGGTAAAATTAGCAGAATTGAAACTTTTATTAAAAGTGCCAACGAAGAAACAGATTCAGTTGAAACAAAAGTAAAACTCAAAAATATTGTTGCACTGCAAAGAAATATTGATGAACTGCGGAACAACTATTACTCCATTCCGAATGTGTAAGAAGCAGAATTAGCTTCTATCGATGAAGAGCTCAATCTTCTTGAAGAACGCCTCGAGAAATTAGAGGTAAGAATTAAAATTATTCTTTATTCCTCTAAGAAATCAAGTTCTGGGGCAGTAATGAAACCAAATATTAATTTTGAAATCAAAACTAAAATACCCCCTTTACTTTTACCCGAGTTCTCGGGAAAATATGAAGAATTTAGTTCCTTTAAACAACCTCAGAAGCTGTACTACCTCAGATCTTGTTTAACTCATGAAGTAAATTATTTGTGTAATAATTTTGATTCCTTACATGAATTTTTAGAAAATAGATATGAGAATGAACGTTTGATAACCAATATTCATATTCAAAACATTTTGAAATTTGACAAAATACAAAATGAAAATTCTACAGAAATTAGAAATATGATTGACTGCATTCAAAAAAATTTACGTCCATTAAAAGTGCTTAAATATGAGCAAAATAAATTATCTGATGTTCTGCTTATTAATATTCTTGTTCAAAAACTTTATAGAGAATCGAGAAGAAATTTTGAATAATCTTATTGTTACGACCCGCGAATGCAGATGGCGCTACTAGTAGTCATTTTCTTTTTTTACAATTTGTATCATTCTTCCTGTAGACATCAGCCAAGGAGCACGACGTATCAACCGTCGCTCAAATAAACATTCATTTTTTTAGTATACAGTCCACAGCTCTTTGTTTGAATAGATAAGTTTCAAATAACTCAAAGTCTAATCAATTCAACCCCCCTTTCATCACCATTCAGTTTTATGGTCACACGAGCCCGAGAACCGAAAATTGATAACATGACGCCAAAAGATCTATCAGAACTCACCGTGTTGAGCAGAAGAAAAGCATATTTGCTCGGTCAAATTACTCGGATTAAAAACTCTTTAGATAGTGCGGATTCTCCATTGAATCAAGTGGAACTAAAAAATAAACTAGTCTCGCTTACCCAGGTCAAAGCGAAAATCGACGTTTTACGAAACGAAAGTTACAGTATTCTTTCGGATGAAGAACTCCCTGATTCTTCGGATGAAGAACAGTTTGGATAAAATGGAGGAAGACGCAGATAATTTAGAGGTGAGTCTCAATACTTTACTTGAATTTTCAGCTTTGAATACCTCTAGATTATCTGTAAACAATGATTTTGGAATTGCAACGTAAAACTGCCATCCATTATTTTACCTGAATTTTCGGAACAGTATGTTGATTGGTTACAATTTAAATCTCAGTTTGTAATACTTGCTGCTGATGATAATACTTGCTGCTGATGATAATACTTGCTGATGCTTGTTAATGATGATAATACTTGCTGATGCTTGTTAATGATGATAATACTTGCTGATGCTTGTTAATGATGATAATACTTGCTTATCGGATTCACAAAAATTGTATTATTTACAATCTGCCCTCAAAGGCAATGCAAAACAGTTGCAAACAGTTAATGATTCATACGTATCTTTATTCGACGCCTTAAAACGAAGATATGAAAACAAAAGATTAATCGTTAATAGCCACATTGCTGAACTGTTGAATCCTAACAAAATAAAATTTGAATCTGCATTTCACCTTAGAAATTTAATTGACTCCATTCAGAGTCATCTGAGAGCTTTAAAACAATTAGAATTAGAACCTAACGCTTTGTGTGAATCAATGCTAATTTTTGTAATCACCGAACGTATAGACGAAGAATTTCGTATACAATTTGAAATGGAATTACATTCCAATGATTTGCCTGAATGAGATAAATTTATAGACTTTTTAATTAAAAGAAGCCAAGCTTTAGAAAACGTGCAGGGAAATTCATCGTTGAAACCAAAGAACGAAATTCCTCTCAAATTCAAAACGTTTGTTGTAAAAAGTGATAAAAAAATTGCCCTCTATGTTTATCAGAACCACACCCAGTTTTTAAATGTAAAAAATTTCATGATATGTCTATTCAAGATAGGAACAATCGAGTGAGATCTCTTAATCTGTGTTTTAATTGTCTCGGTCATCACCTTATTAAGAACTGTTTAAAATGAAACAAAAAATGTAAGTGGTGCAATGCAAACCATAATTCACTTCTTTGCAACGCAAGTAAACCCCGTTTAGAATCTAGCCTAATGAACACCTTCCCGTTCCCTCCCTGCAGAGTTCATCTAGGATTATTTATGACGCAAATCCTGCGCCGATGAACGATTCACCACAAGTAACTTTTTCTTATACGTTGGGAAATTAAATCGAGCACATAGGCCGCGGAGCTGCCTTCAAGCTCGGGCCTGCATAATGTTTGCAAAACTTGGTTTAAAACTGGCGTTAAATCATTCTGACTGGTGTGCGTCAGAGGGAGCTCTGTGATTGGTTGTCGTTGATGTCTGGTAAGAGAGGTGACTTGGAGGTATAGGTTTCGGTCAGAGGGAGCGTTGAATGCCTGGGTTTCTATTGGGTGATGGTGCTTGGAGGGGAGCAGTCCTATTGGCTGTCCCTGACTGCTGTGATTAAATGATGGGTGTGACTGTGTGGTGGGCGTATACGGCTGAGATGTGTGCTAGAGGTAGTGCTGTTGGATAAAACTTAATAAATGAAAGTTAGGTGAATAAGATTTTAGATTTGGTATGGATTAGGAGGGATTATATGAATCTAATAGTACAATGCGAGGTCTTTTGGTGTTTTCTCTAGGTGTATAATTTTCGAGATTAATCATATTAGAGTTTTTTGTGTGTTCTAGGGTATTGAAAAATTTTTTGGCTATTTTTTCTATAAAGTTTCTAAAGGTGGGAATTTTTGTAGCTTTGTGAATTTCTTTGTTTCCAATATACCATCTTGATTTGGTAATCATTCTTAAGGTTGAGCATTGCTTAGATTCTAGTAAATTTATGTCTGATTTTGCCGCATACGCCCAGATAGGACATGCATATGTTATGATAGGTCTTAGAACGGCTGTGTACAGAAGCAACTTATTTTGTAGGTTCATTTCAGAATCCCGGCAAATTAAGGGGGAAAGGCTACATTTAGCTTTCCGGAATTTTTCTCGCGAGTATATGATGTGTTGTTTCCATGAGAGTGTCTTGTCGAGTATTACTCCTAAATATTTGGTTTTCTGAGACCACGGTATTTGTGTGTCGTAGAAGGTGGGGTGTGTGTGTTTAAATTTCGTTTTTTGGAAACTAAGACCGCTGCCGATTTATCGACATTGATCTTTATTTTCCAATCGTTGTAGTAATTTTCAAGAAGGTGTAAATGTTTGTTCAGTGCTTATGTGACAGTTTTAATATTTTTGTATTTTGCGAGGATGGCTGTATCATCAGCATACATATTTAATATTGTAAGATTGTAGTTTGGTATGTCATTTAGGTATAAATTATAGAGTATTGGACCGATCAAAGATCCCTGAAGTACTCCATAGTTTGTGTTATGTGTGTTTGAGAGTGTAGAATTAATTTTGACTTGATAATTTCTGTTGTTTAAATATGAGTGTATGATTTTGATCAGTGGTGTGGGAAAATTATAGTTAATAAGTTTATATGTAAGTCCCTCTACCCAGACGCGGTCGAATGCTTTTTGTATATCTAGAAAAACCGCGCCTGTGGATTTGCTTTTTTCAAGTCCTGATGCTATGTATTCTGTTAGTTTAATTAAGGGGTGGGAGGTAGAGAGGTGTTTTGTGAATCCGTATTGATTTGGGTTGCGGATATTTGTGTTATCTATGTGTTGGTTTATTCTTGTTAGTATTACTGATTCTGTGAGTTTGCTGAGGGAAGAGAGTAAGGCTATAGGCCGATAGCTGTCAGGTAGGCGGGGATTTTCCCCGGTTTTAGAATTGGAAAAATAATGGAGGTTTTCCAGGTGTTAGGGAAATGTTGAAGTTTTATTATTTGATTAATTAAGTATGTTAGTATGAAGATTATTTTGGGTGGTAGGTTTTTGAGCATTTTATTAGTAATATTATCTTTTTCTGGAGCTTTGTTAATAGAGATTCTTTTTATGTAATTTGAGATTTCATTTAGCCTAACTTTTTCTTCAACAGCTGCATCGTGTTTGTACACCACAGTGAAGGTCAAATCAGTTTTACTTTCCTCCGCCAAGGTCAAAGTTCAAAGTGTGGGAGGCAGCTGGCGTCTGCTGAATGCGATTCTAGACAGCGGGAGTCAACAGTGCTTATGTAGCTTCGAAGCCGCAGATTGTTTAGGATTGAAGAAAGAAAAAATAAACGCAAAAATTGTGGGTGTGAACGGTGCTTGCACTGCTGTAAAAGAAAGAGTGATGACTAAAATTTCGAACGAAAGTGGATCATTCAAAAGAAAACTTAACTTTCTCTTAGTGCCTGAAATAACAGGATGTGTTCCTGCAGAACCGTTTGATATCACAAAAATAAATTTTCCAAAAAATATAATTTATGCAGATACGGAGTTTAATATTCACAAACGTATTGACATTCTTCTTGGTGGGGAAGTATTTTATGAGTTATTAAAAAGTGCACAGATAAAGTTATATGACAATCAAATAATATTGCAAGACTCTGTGTTCGGTTATATTGTTACAGGTTCCCTTCAAAACGAACAATCAAACCATTACTATTGCAATTTTCTCCAAGATAAGGTTGCTGATACATGTGGCGGCTGCCTACGTCACCTTTTGACGTCACCTTTTTGACTGCGGAGCTGCAAGCTGACTTGAACAAAAGGAGGGAGTAACCTTTGCTCGCCACACTTGCTTCGCAGATTCCAGACCTGTGAAGGTCACATTTTAAAGTTTTTGTTAAGTTTGAAATAAATTGTTAGTTCCTGGTATCTTGTGTTTTTTTAGTCTTTCGCAGTTATTTAATTAGCCTACACCTTCTGATCTGGAGTCAGCCCCCATAAGCTGGTGACCCGGATGTGATCTGAACACTCAACCATAAGCTGGTGACCCGTTCAAGGAACAAGTATCGAATACTCCCGGAAAGGCTAATTGGAAGCTGAGGAGCTTAACTAGGAAGCAAGTTGTCAAGATATACTAACCGACGGAAACTCTCTGACACCTGTGAATTGGTAACGTCCCTATCTATGGTTCGAACCTCTGAGGCAGGAATTTGGTCGGTAAAATTTTTATTTTTTTACTGCCGCTTTGAGATGTCGATTTAGCTACATCTGGCTCTTGCGCCAGTGCGCTTTACATTTTCACTCCCTCCTCTTGCGCCAATAAACTTCACGATCACTCACTCATTATCCACTAGCTTAGATAGATATGTCTCTTGAAGGTAATGATACTAAAAGTGAAGGAGCTGTAGGTTCAAATAATGGTTGTGGAAAAGTAACTGTTAAGGTCCCTAGTTTTTGGCCCCGTAATGTAAAACTATTTTTTATGCAGCTTGAAGCTAGTTTTAGGTTAGCTGGCATTACGGATGAGCAAACCAAATTCGACCATCTAGTTGCTTCATTGGACCCTGAAACTCTTTCACATGCTACGGATATAGTGTGCGAACCACCCCCGTGTCCATACACGGCTCTCAAAAACCGTTTATTAGAGCAGTTTGAAGTATCGCAAAACCGGAAAGTTAAAACTCTAATTGAGGATTTGGAATTAGGTGATAGATCCCCGTCTTTATTGCTTAGACAAATGCGAGAATTGAGTGAAAACCATGTAGACGAATCTTTTCTTAAAAACATCTGGATGAGGCGTTTACCACCGCAAGTTCAAGCCGTTCTAGCTGTTAGTTCAAAGAACCTAAACAAGTTGGCGGAAATGGCTGATAAAATCATTGAATTTTCACAGGGCAGTATAAACTCCGTTTCTGATGGTAATTCGAGTACTGATCACGTTAGTCGTCGGGATGAGCAATTGCTTAAGATGCAACAACAGTTAGATGAACTCTCGAGATTGGTTAGGTCGGGTTCAAGACATGTATCCCCAAAACCACAACGTAGACGAAGTACATCAGTATCTAGAGCTAGTGTTAAGAAACGGGAAGGTTGGCTGTGCTGGTACCATTTTAAGTATCGGGAAAAGGCAAAACGTTGCATATCTCCATTTAAAAAGAAACTCGAATCTCTCACAGGAGTAGCGACGTCTTCTGTTTTAAGAGGTGAAAGTCGCAGGCTTTTTGTTAATGATGTAAACAATCGTACCGGTTTTCTTGTTGATACTGGTAGTGATGTTTCCTGTTATCCTAAAGCATATGTAACTAAAAGTAATGGGAAAACCGATTTCTTTTTATACGCAGCTAATGAATCTAAAATCACAACTTTTGGTTCTAAGTTACTGACACTTGATTTAGGTTTAAGACGTAATTTTCAATGGCCTTTCATTGTCGCTGAGGTTACTAAGCCTATTATCGGTGCGGACTTTTTGGAACATTTTGGTTTGATGGTTGATTTGAAAAAACGCTGTTTGGTTGATCCTTTAACTGATTTAAAAGCTAGAGGCAAAACTATTTTAAGTAATGTCCCAGTGGTAAAAACCATTGTCGGGAATTCCGAATACTTGGATCTTTTGCGTAAGTTTAAAGAGATTACTCAGTTGAACGTTTCCCCTAAGAATACAACTAAGCACGATACTGTGCATTTCATTCCTACAGTTGGACCCCCCCGTTTGTGCAAAAGCTCGTCGGTTAAATCCAGCTCAATTGAAAATCGCAAAACAAGAATTTGAGTATATGATGGAGAGAGGTATTTGCAGATCATCGAAAAGTAATTGGTCAAGTCCCTTGCATATGGTTCCCAAAGCATCATCAGATTGGAGACCTACGGGAGATTACAGGGCTTTAAACCGTATCACAATACCCGATAAATACCCTATTCCTCACATTCAAGATTGCATGTATATGTTAAAAGGAAAGAAGGTATTTTCAAAAATAGATTTGGTACGTGCTTATCACCAAATACCAGTGCACCCTCCAGATATACCCAAAACTGCCATTATTACCCCTTTCGGACTTTTCGAATTTCCATTTTTAAACTTTGGTCTTTGTTCTGCCGCGCAAACTTTCCAAAGGTTCATTAATGAAGTTTTGAGAGGACTAGATTATTGTTTCCCCTACTTGGATGACATCCTAATTGCCAGTGAAAATCATATCGAGCACAAAATGCATTTGGAAGAAGTTTTCACACGATTTAAGAACTATGGTATCGTGTTGAACGAGTCCAAATGTGTTTTTGGGAAAGACACAATAGATTTTCTTGGGCATACAATTAATGATAAGGGATGTACTCCTCATAGTGAAAAGGTTCAAGCAATAGTGAATTTCTCGAAACCCGTTACTATTTCTGACTTGCGTCGGTTTTTAGGCATGGTAAACTATTATCATAGGTTCATCCCAAATATCGCATCTATTTTGTCACCGTTGAATCAACTGTTAATCGGTGCAAAAAAACGTGACAAAAGGGAGGTTCAGTGGAATCCGGAAAGGGAGAAAAGCTTTGAAGAGATTAAAACAGCTATGGCGAATGCAACGCTTTTATACCATCAGTAGATGCAAAATTAGCGTTAGTTACAGATTGCAGTGATTTTGCTATGGGAGGAGTCATGCAAGAAAATTCTTCTGATGGTCCTAGACCCCTTGGATTCTTTTCAAAGAAATTATCTTCTGCACAATGTAAATATTCTACTTACGACAGAGAATTATTGGCAGCTTATAGTGCAATACAACACTTTCGACATCTGTTAGAAGCTCGTATTTTTACTTTATACGTAGATCATAAACCTCTTATCTTCGCGTTTTCACAGAAACATGAAAAGGCCCCTCCCAGACTATTGAGACATCTAGCTTTCATTTCACAATTCACTACAGACATTAGGTACTTACCAGGTAAGGGTAATGTTGTAGCTGACACTTTATCGAGGATTAATGAGATACAGTTTTCCTCTCTGTCTGATTTGGAGTTATGATCAAAGTTTCAGGAAAAAGACGAGGAGTTGAAATCTATTTTAGAAGGTAGAATAGAATTCAGTGGTAAGCTGATAAAAATTCAAATGCCTGATGGCGCTAAATCGTTATATGCGGATAACTCTACAGGCGTTAACAGATTCTATGTTCCTCATCAATTAAGAAGCAAAGTTTTTAATGAGTTACATAGTTTGTCTCACCCAGGGATGCGCGCTACTAAACATCTCATAGGATCTAAATATGTTTGGCCAGGTATGAATAGGAATATCGGCATGTGGTGCAAAACTTTCATCGATTGTCAGCAGTCTAAGGTACACTTAAACACCTGGGTTTCTCGATTCGGCACGCCTCAGAGGTTCACTTGTGATAGGTGCATAGAAACATCTGATGAGCCAGTGGAGCAGGAACCAGCATATCAAACAAGATCCGGCAAAGTAAGGTTTCGTCTCCCTTCGTGAGACTGGAGGGGGAGTCATGTGGCGGCTGCCTACGTCACCTTTTTGACTGCGGAGCTGCAAGCTGACTTGAACAAAAGGAGGGAGTAACCTTTGCTCGCCACACTTGCTTCACAGATTCCAGACCTGTGAAGGTCACGTTTTAAAGTTATTGTTAAGTTTGAAATAAATTGTTAGTTACTGGTATCTTGTGTTTTTTTTTAGTCTTTCGCAGTTATTTAATTAGCCTACACCTTCTGATCTGGAGTCAGCCCCCATATACCATGATGAAAAATGCTAGCATGAAATTACGCAAATGGAATTCAAATGATCAAACCTTAATGAAAACATGAGAATACAAAGGCCTTGAGACACATCCTCGTCACTCGGAAAACAATTCTAGAGTCCAATCATCAAAAGTTTTAGGGATACCATGGAATGTCATCCACGACTATTTCACAATTGATGTGAAAGGACTACTAGAATTGGATACATCAAAACCTGTCACAAAAAGAATTGTACTACAGTCAGCTGGTAAAATATGCGATCCAGTTGGATTTTTATCGCTTTACACAATTAAGCTCAAATGCTTATTACAAGAACTTTGGCTAAGAAAATTAGCCTGGGATGACGAGCTACCACCAGATATTTATGCAACATGGTTACAATGGTGGTCAGAACTTCCTCTTTTGTCAAAACTAAAGATTCCACGAATGATCCTCGATTCTAGTGCTGGAGATTCAAGTGAAATCCAAATCCATACCTTCTCCGATGCTAGCCAAAGAGCATACGGAGCTGTCACCTTTTTGAGAGTTAAGCATAAGGACAGAATCAGTGTTGATCTCGTAACATCTAAAAGCCGTGTTGCACCTCTGAAAAAGTTATCCCTGCCCAGATTGGAACTGATGGGTGCTCTACTTGATGCACGCTTAACAAAGGAAGTTAAGAAAATAATAGATCGAAAATGTCCAACAACAGTCTTTTTCTGGACGGACTCTCAGATCATTTTATATTGGATCAAAGGTCCCAGCCATAAATGGAAAACCTTTGTGGCGAATAGAGTTCGGGAAATCCAATCCCTCACCAATCCGAAGTCGTGGTTCCATTGTTCAGGCAAGGACAACCCAGCAAATCTCCTTACAAGAGGAATCAGTGTCGAAGCTCTTTCAACGAGCTCCAAGTGGTGGAATGGACCCTCGTTTCTGAGTCAAAAACAGCTTCCTGACCAATGAACTAGATGAAGCGATACCAGAAAGATTGTATTCAGCAGAAATGAAAAAGAACTCAAATCCAGAAAATGACATTTCCCTGACAATGACTCAAAATGATTTCTTTGAGAACATAATTAATATATCAAACAGTTATGTAAAATTAATTCGAGTTATAAGTTTTCTTTACAGGTTCATACATAACTGCAAAACCAGAAGTGCAAAGATAAAAGGACCTCTTACTTCAAAAGAGGTAAGTTATGCTGAAAATTGGCTGATCCGCTCCTTACATGAAAAGGAGTTCCCCGAAGAAATGCGTAAATTGTTGGCAGGTGAGCCTATTCCTATAAGAAGCAAGTTAACTTCTCTTAATGTTTTTCTTGATGAGAGTAACATTATTAGAGTTGGAGGCAGACTCGCAAATTCAAATTTGAATGAGAAGGCTAAATTCCCAATGATTTTACCGAGTAAACATATTTTAACTGATATTATATTGTGTTATTATCATAAAAAATATTTGCATGCAGGACCCCACTCACTTTTATATCTTGTTCGTCAGAAATTCTGGCCACTCAATGGCAGAAATAATTGTCGTATAATTATTCATGAATGTGTAATTTGCTTCAAAAATAAGCCTATCACATCAAATCAAATTATGGCTAATCTACCAAGAAATCGTGTAACTCCGAACTACCCTTTTAATGTCACAGGCATTGATTTTGCAGGCCCATTCCTTATAAAGTTTAAAAATCAAAGAAAAGGAGTACTAAATAAAATTTATGTGGTAATATACGTATGTTTATGCACAAAGGCTATACATTTGGATTTTGTGACTGATCTCACATCCCAAGCATTCATAGCAAGTTTAAAACGTTTTTTTGGTAGGAGAGGAAAGTGCGCAAAAATCGTCACTGACAACGGTAAAACTTTTGTTGACGCAAACGCCGAAATTAAAAATTTTTCAAAATAGTTAAATCGCCTGATCAAACATTAGCTGATTTTTTGACTAGTGAATCCATAGAGTGGAACTTTATCCCCCTGAGGTCCCCAAATTATGGAGGACTATGGGAAGCAGGGGTAAAATCCTTTAAATTCCACTTAAAAAGAGTTGTAGGAAATGCACATTTAACTCTTGAAGAGTTCATTACCATACTTTGTGAAACTGAGGCAGTGCTAAATTCCCGACCACTCACTCCTTTGACATCAAATTTCGATGATTTCGAAACTCTGACCCCCGCACACTTCTTAGTTGGTAGACCCCTAACATCCATAGTTGAACCACAAGTAACTAATATAAACTAGAATAGGTTGTGAGATGGGAAAGAATAAAAAGAATTTACTCAATATATTTATAAACTTTGGGAACGTGATTATCTAAATAATTTGCAAGAACGTCACAAGTGGAAATTCAAAAAAATATAAATAAATAATGTTTCTGCCGGATCCTTAGCTTTAATAAAAGACGAAAATCTTCCCAGTACGAAATGGAGTACGTGTAGAATAACAGAAGTATTTCCCGGCACAGATGGTAAGATCCGAGTTGTGAACCTGCGAATGCCAAATGGAAACATATTGAAAAGAACAATTAGAAACCTTTGCATATTACCTGTTTGAAATTTTGTAATTAATTATTGTTTGTGTATAATTCAACTTTAATCACATATTTAAGTATTGTATAATGTATTGTGTATGTTGTATTTAAGTATTGTAAACATATTATATGTTTATGTATTTGTATTGAAATTTCATTTCAATGGCGGGGACTGTTACGACCCGCGAGTGCAGATGGCGCTAGTAGTCATTTTCTTTTTTTACAATTTGTAACATTCTTCCTGTAGACATCAGCCAAGGAGCACGACGTATCAACCGTCGCTCAAATAAATATTCATTTTTTTAGTATACAGTCCACAGCTCTTTGTTTGAATAGATAAGTTTCAAATAACTCAAAGTCTAATCATTCAACCCCCCTTTCATCACCATTCACTTATTAATCAAAAAATGTTCCAACATTTGAAGAATTTATTGCATTCTTGGAACAAAACGGAACATGGGAATCCGTTTTATTGTCCGATGATAGAAATCCTAAGGTTAACACAAATTCAAACTGTGCCAATAATTCTAAGCCAAAGGCTTTCATAATAAATAAAAATTGTGTAGTGTGTAAGTCACAACATCCTATATATCAATGCCCAATTTTTTTAAAATTTAGTGTTGATGAAAGACTTAAATTCATTCGTAAACACAAACTTTGTAATTTGTGCTTAAAATCCAACCATATTCAAATTAATTGCTAAATATAGATGCATATGTGGTGGTTTACATTGCCATTTGATTTTGTTCTCAAAACTCTACTAAATCGAAAATAAAAAACCCTTTAGTCATCAATAACGGAAATGAAAAAGAATATTGCGAAACAGTTAATAAAAATTCTAATACAAATACGACCTCTTCAGTGTTGAGTAATAACACATGGCTCGAATAAAAAAACAAAAAAAAAAAAATGTTCTGTTTTCGACTGCTGAAATGTATGTTCGCGGAGCAGATAATCAAAGAATAAAAATACAAGCTATACTTGATTCCGCGAATAATATTTGTGTACTCTCAGAAAGACGGAAGCAGATCTTGCCTTTCACTCAAAAATAAAACATTAATTTACAAACAGATCATCGACCTATCATCCTCTACGCCTCCTCGGTTTGAGGCCACGCCACCAAATTACACATAAAAAAACCTCCAAACTCTTCAAAATAAACTCCTTAGGATCATTGTCAACGCACCCTGGTTTGTTCGAAATTCTGTAATTCATAAAGATCTTAAAATTCCCCCTTCCCATTAAAACATATATTGCATACCTTGCACGTCGATTTTTTAACACTATTCATTTCCACGATAACACCCTCATAAATGCTCAAAAATTCTTTACCCATAATTGCGGCTTCCAGCCATTCCCTTACGAATCATGTCAAAATTATTTCAACCTTTATCCCACACCCCACTAAATCCTTTTTTATTTCCTATAATCCTTTTCCTGCACTTCTTACTACATCAAACACACCAATTTTCAAATCCATCCAGCTCAACCAATGGCACCACGCCATTCCAAGTTGAGCACCCAATAGGAAACCAGCATTTCATTCGCACAAAGCCATCACTCCAATTCAAATTAAATAAATTGTTTTTTTTCATCGTGTATTATTTCTCCAGATCCAGAATCTTCTTTTTCAATTTCTTTTTTCTCTTTTTTATCCTTACTCTATCCTTAAACTTCCTCTCATTCAATCTTCCTTTTTTTAAAGGAAAAAAAATGCTTCAAATCCAGCTTACATCTGTTAAGCAGGTTGTTTGGTGCAACTAAAATAAAAAAAAAAACATTAAAAAACAAAATAATACATCTTAGGATGGTAAAAAGAAACTATGGATTACTAATGATAATAATTTAATGGAGCAATGAAAGAAAGAAAAATTTGATGTACACCCTGTACATGAAACTGTAAGTTTAGGTGCAAATGAAACACAAGTCCTTGGACTGTCATGGAACACTCATGAAGATTACTTGACTACGGATACTAAAAGTCTATTGGAATTTGTTTCCTTAGATAAAAATATGAAACACTTCATACTGAAAGCCGTTGGAAAATTTTTTGACCCATTAGGGTTAATTTCTCCTTTCACCGGTAGAATGAAATGCCTCCTTCAAGATCTCTGGAGAGAAGAAATTCAATGGGACGACCCTTTGCCAACACATATTGAAAAGGAGTGGAAAAATGATGTGAGGAACTTCCCCACTTAGGAAGTCTAAAATAGCCCGATTAGTTCTAGATTCTACTTTGCTAGAAGATGATGTTGAGTTGCATAGCTTTTGTGACGCCAGCAAAAAGACATATGGCGCAGCCATATATTTGAGAACTAAGTCAAGGAATGGAATTTCTGTTAAACTTGTGACTTCAAAAAGCCGTGTAGCACCCATTAAAGTGTGTAATCTTGCCCAGACTAGAATTACTTAGAGCTCTAGTCACTGCTCGCCTAGCATCTCAAGGTGAATAAAAGATCTTGAATCTTAAAAGATCCTGTTTACAGTATCATTGGACTGATTCCAAAATAGTTCTGTTTTGGATAAAAGGAAACAAAACCCGATGGAAACAATTCGTTGCTAACCGAGTAAACGAAATAACCTGTCTAATGGATCCCCACTCATGGTATCATTGTGCTGGTAAAGAAAACCCTGCCGATTTCCTCTCTCGTGGACTGAGCGCTGACTGTCTGATGACAAATTCCAGGTGGTGGACTGGTGCAGAATTTTTGACAGATCCCGAATTTCCTGAAAACTTTCAATAAGTGGTTCCTGAGTTAGACTGCCTCTCAGAAAATGAGAAAGAGACTGTAGTTCAAGAAAGGAAAATATTGCCTGAAGCTGAGAGAAGTGAAGAGATTGTCTAGGTGAATAGCGATTCCTCTAGCATCTTTGACGATGAATAGCGATTCCTCTAGCATCTTTTAGAACTTTCTAATAATTAGTTAAAAGTTATTAATATATTTTGTCTTATATTTTCAGATTCATCTACGACTGTAGGAATAAGTCTAAGAAGGTTGGGCCCCTAACTGTAGCTGAATTCAAGGAGTCAGAAATTAAATTGATCAAGCATGCCCAAAGACCCTTGTTTGATAAAAAAAGAAATTCCAAGTAATATTTCTAATTTGTTTCCATTTGTAGTTGGAGAAGGAATAGTTCACGTAGGCGGAAGATTAGAAAACACTTCGGTGCCATACTTTCTTAAGCATCCTGCGATTTTACCAAAAGGTTCAAAATTAAGTAAACTTTACTTTAGCAGCTTGCATAGAAGACTCTTTCACGTTGGCCCACAGGGATTGTTAAAGGCAGTACGACAAAAACTTTGGCCTTTGAGAGGCCGTAGCATCGCACGTAAAACCATTCATCAGTGTGTGACATGCTATAAAAGCAGACCCATTCTTTCTTCACAAATTATAGGAAATTTGCCCAGTGAAAGAGAAAATGTATCCAGCCCATTTACTATTGCTGGACTTGATTTATGCGGACCCTTTTTAGTCAATTATAAAAATCAGAAAAAGAGAACTCTAAATAAAGTGCACATTTGCGTTTGCATATGTTTTTCTACGAAGGCTATCCGTCTCGAGTTATTATCGGATCTCATTTCCGATGCTTTGATAGCAACACTTAAACGTTTTACTAGTTGACGGGGCAAATGCTCCAAAATTTACACAGACAACGCTGGAACGCCGATTTGGAATTTATTTTCCTTCTCCAAAAATACATAAAAATATTCACACAAATACAATAAAAACATTTATAGAATTCTTATATTTCAAATAAGAATTCTATGAATAGTTCTCGAACCGTCTCAGTATAAACAGAGAAATGGCTTTTGGGAGAAAATGGGAGTCCTTGTTGAAAAAGTCATTAAGGATTTCCTTTTTCCTTCCTAGAGCAGTCGGAGTGGCCTGGTTTACACTTTCTACGGGCCATGATTATTTACAGATCCACCTACATAGAATTGGACTCACGAATACAGATACTTGTCCCCTTTGTGACCATGGCATGATCATGACTGGACAGCACCTCGGCTTATGCCCTGCAGTCCTCAATGTTTTTAACTCTTCATATTTCTATGTTACTGACGACGTTTTAGCTGACTGCTTTTATCGTTCTTCACTGTATTGGGCTGATCGTCGACTAATAACTGAAAGGTCGGAGACGGGCATAGGATAAAAAAAAATATTTCAAAAACAGAACTAAATGACTTTCTTTTAAATTAAAAAATTAAAATGAAATTGGACACAATTCTTATTACCTTAAGTCTACTTTCTGTGATGTTTGTAATTAAATAAAGAAAGAGCATTAAATAAAAAATATCAAAAATAAATTTGCATTTGATAACCAAAACGAAAGTGATTTCTTTTAACAACACACAACTTCGGTTCTTAAATAACTCACATAAAATAAGAAAAGCAGTAAATTTTTAGAATATTATTATGATTTTCATACAAAATAAAATAACTCTCCAATTCTATCTAATATCTCAAAACGAAACTTCCTTTATTTTTTCTTAACAATAGCTATAACATATTTATGATCTCTACACACACAATCTTTTCATTAAAATACAGTAACAACACAATATATATATATATATAGTTGATAAATTAATAGTTTAATACAAAATTAAAGCAAAACTATACTGCATCAATACAAAATTTTCTTTGCAAACTAAAATCACAGAAAATAAATTTTTCATGAAAGAAAAAAAAAACACTTATTTTTCTTTTCTTCTGATGACAACAGGCAATTAAAAAAAATCGAACAGAACACTATAAACACTCCTTCAAAACCTTTCTTGAAGACGACGATATTGGAGTACTTTTTCAATAAAACTAAGTACAGGGAGTACTTTCTTCGAAACGGTAATCTTTTTCGTCAAAATAAAGTACAGGGGCACTTTCATCAAACAAAAAGAACCAATGAGCTGGGCGGACCTTCTTCAAAACAATTAAAATGCAGGGCACTTTTTTTTTCAAACGATTAATTCCAAGTGCATTGAGCACTTCTTTTTTCCAAACGATTAATTCCAAGTGCAATGAGCACTTCTTTTTTCAAATGATTAATTCCAAGTGCAGGGCGCACTTCTTTTTCAAACGATTATTTCCAAGTGCAAGGCGCACTTAAACAATAACCGAAGATAGTTGTACATCGCCATTCCTCGCCTTCAAAAATGTGGCTCACTTTCACCACATACCGATATAACTTTTTTTTTCTCAATCGGGATCATATCCCATAGCTAGCCACCAATAAATTTAAGTTGTGGCGTAGTGTCGAATATTTCGAGGCATCCATTTCATATTCAAAATCGTTTATTAACAAGTTCATATCATAATCATACAATTACATCAGAAATCATCTTACAGATCTCTGCTCTCGCCGAGAACAACGTCTCGTCTGCGAAACTCTGAGTGGGCAGCGTATCAATTTTGCTTCAGGAGAAGTGACGTCAATCAAGTACAGAGTAGAACATTTCAAGAATAAAATAACAAATATATATATATATATATATATATATATATATATATACGAGCTATGATGTCACAATAGTTGTAAATACTCTGCATTGAGAATATGTGTTAGCACTTCCTTTGCAGTTGCTTCATACCTTCCATCTAGTGCAAGGGGGGGGGTAATTCTTTTAGCTCCCGGACCACTTTGTGAAAGTGGAGGCTAGAGGGGGGCGCACACCTTTTAAAATGATTGTATTCATTAGTTAACTGTGCATTTCAGAAAAGATATAAATTGTACCATTAAAATCCATAATAATATAAATTAATTATAATCCATAAATATAAATTAAATTAAATAGGAGTAGTTTCATTCAGTTTATTTTTTTGTGCCAATCTTATATCATCGATAACTGTAAGCACATTTAAGCATTGAATAAATATAATGAAATAAATGTCCATATCAAACTTTTCTACATTTTTTTTTAAAAATCGAGAGTGAGAATGCTTGTTGAAATTCACCTCACAGTCGGCAAGTTAATGTTTGTCAAAGAGCTTGATTCTTGTGGATCTCCAACCAAGAAAATTTGTTCTCAAAAATATATGTAGATCCAATTATAGAAAACACTTTACTGGCAAATTTTTCCGTACGTGGAAGTTCTTTTCAGACAAAATTTGTAAAAATCAAATAATGTCACATCTTTAAATATTTATCTCATAGTATGATCTAACTGCATGTCAATAAGCTCAAGGTGCAGCTTCTAGAGTGTATCGAAACCAGCAATGATGGAATAAGAGAGCGAATTGAATTTGGGCACAATTTTCGTCAGGTTCTGATATCATCTTGTGACATCGTCCTCCAAATTCTACAGATGATCCCTTACATTAACTCAAACATTTTCAGGCACTTTCTATTTTCTTAATAAAGAGAAATAATAAAAAATTGCCTTGCAAATAGTCCTAGTTTTGTTTTGAAAAAAATTACGCATGGTAGTGAAGGTGGAGTTTTGGGTGGTGGGCCAGTAAAAAATTCTTAGCGATGATATTTGTCCACCCCTGATCTAGTACATAGCCCAGTTAGTCATCTAATGATACTTAACATATCCTGTAGATAATATCCCCGTCAGAGACATCTATATTGAACTTCCGTTTATGTTTCCCTTCTCCCCATTCAAAAGGCGTAATAAATGGGTTTCTTTCTTCATTACGGGCAATAAATAAGCCACACTTAGGGTCAGCTACTTTGATGCATTCATGAACACATGATTCTGCACACAGGTGAGGAAGAAATGATCCACCTATGTGAGGAATTGTGAACTATGACATGGAAATTTAGGGCCTATCTGTTTGACCTTCGACATAAGGTACCTGCATGCCCGCGCGTCAAACTGGATATTGTCCGATAAGAACAAATGGTGTTGGGGGACAGAGACGGAGGTTGTTTGTGAAAGTCGTTGGCCTTCCAATCGGAAATGAAAATGAATGGAAGGGGTGTGGGAGAGAGCCTTACCCTGAGATTTAAAAGGGACGGAGAAAAAAAAAAGGCGAGAGGGGATCCTGCGATGAGAACAAAAGGAGGCGATCCCGCGAAAGAGGTTACGATTTATGTTATTCCTCAGCTTGTGTTAATTTGGTGGACTCTATCTCTTAGTGCATGAACTCATTTTGATATCTTTCTATTCGTGGTATTTTACAAAAAGTAATAAGGCTAAAACGCCTTGTAACTGGAGCATAACTCTTAACAATTGTAAATAAAAGAAGTAATTTTACTTAAGCTGCGTGATCCTTCACGCTACCGAGTCATTTCACAAAATTTGGGGTCATGACGTTACAATACATACAGCGTGTACATCTTTTCGTAGTAGTTGACTAAATGTGTGAAAATATTTTTTGAAGTCTCTCTCTCTCGTGTTCTGAAAATTCAACATAAAAAGCGAATTCTAAATCTCGTATCTTATCCGTAGTATTATCAAAAATCTTCATATGTGCACAAAAACAAACTATTTTTACTTAACTTTAACCCGTACTTGAGGTTCTCATTATTTTTCACCTTTTTACTAAACTACATTTCCTTTTCATTCTTTACAATATAACTTCTTATTATTACTTCAGAAATGACAAATCGTATCACTTTGTTTCTCACAGACTCTCATTCCTTACTGTAGCTTGCTTATTTATTATTGATAGTTTATTTATTATTAACTTACTGTAGCTCATTTAGCTATTTACTTTCTCTTAAAATTCATATGAGATCCGACACACTTTTTAAATAATAATATAAACTTCGTTTATTCATTCAATACAGTTCCTTTTGCGTTACCTTAGTGATCAATACAGATTATTGTTAGCACTCAATCACTCCGCAATACATTTAATAACAGTTCCTTTCCCGTTACCTTGGTGATCAGTGTAGTTTACAGCTGGCACTCAATCATCTAGCGATTCACAACTCGCTTACTTCTGCTCCGTTGGGGGATTAGTCTGATCTGCTCTACCCTGAGAAGATTGTATGACATCCCACACTTGCCCTTTACAAAAAACGCCCTCTTCAGGCGGACTTTAAACACGGGAGATAACAGTATTATTTACTTCTCTTTTAGCGATTATCTATACTGACTGACTATACATTCCAATACTTGTAAAAGTTCCAGGAAAGATTTCAAAATTGAAGTTGTTGCCATAGCACGGTATCAGAGGTAGATTTCAAGACACTCTTATTTTTAATTTAACATTTTAAGAATTTTTCACCGGCTGTTTGAGGTTTATATATATATATATATATATATATATATATATATATATATATATATATATATATACACATATATATAAACCATAGAACTAGTTTAACCCCACAATTCAGTCCCCAGTCTGAATATGCATGTTTTGTTTTGTTGGGTATTCGAATTATTCGATTTTTTCTTTGATTCAAATTAATTTCAAATTTGATTCAGTTTCAACTTTTTTACTTAGTTTTATAAATGTTTTTTTGTTGATTTTGGTTTTTAATCGTTCTCTTCCTTTTGTGTTTTTTTAATGATAATTTATTTGCTTTATCTTACACACACACACACACACAACAGAACTGTAGAGAAGAAATTGACTTAAGAATTAATTTCTTCTCAAACAATCTGAGAATGAGATTCATGAAGCACATACATACCAAATTTATTTGTTTTTAGTCGGGAAATAAACAAACAAACATTTCTTTCGATTACAATGAAGGTAATCGATAAAGAACAATAGCAAATTTATAAACATTAAAAAGTTTTTTGTTGCATCTCTTTATAATGTAAAGTCATGTTTGTAACGACAAGACTGACCAATACATTTTGAAAAAATTGACCTACAAACTTCACTAAATGCTACAACACATACCTGATTTTCTATTTTCTCAAAAGTATGGTTTTTCATTTTTAGAAAGGCCAAAAAGCGCTCGATAGGTTGCCCATATTTTAATCACCTAAGCACAACACTTAACCGATGAATATGGGATAAATTTAATGTTGAATGAAATGAAAAATCATAATTCTGAATTTTACTCTTAAGAATTTATGCTTCATACGGAGATTTATGCAATTTTTAAACCGTGTTAGAGGGAAACTGTGTTTCATGCACTGAGAGAATACTTATATTGTATAAGGGTATATTCCCAATTTTAAAAATATTTAAAGCAAAATCATGTTATACAAAAGTTATGTGTTACACGCGGTTTTAGAATACTCTTTTTAAGCTCAATAATGTTTCAAATGTATCTATAATGTTAATAAACAATGTTAAAATTTTAAATAAATTAGTACCGGAATTTATATAAGTGAATAATGTGTGGGTGATTTCTGTACCAGTAGCAAATGAAATTTTGTCTTTGAATTACGATACTAATCGAAAAATTATTGTGCAATCAAAGCGAGAAAACGCATGTTAATTAACAAAAAAAAAAAAAAAAAAAAAAAATTACTAGAGTCTATACATATGCACAGGCCGTTACGGAATCATAAAACCATTTTAATTTTGAAAATTGTGAAATAAATAAGGGGACTTCTAAAATTATTTAAAAACAAACGAAATATAATATTACGACATGTTTATTATAATTACGTTTCAATAATTTTGAATTCTGTAATAAATGAATAAGTTAAGGAACGACTTCTAGTCAATTAAATTGTAGAATATTCTAACGCCATGAAATCGCAATGTTCAGACTTGAAAATGTTTCTGTAAATGTAACTAACACACAAAACAACCAAGATATGTAAAATTGTTAAAAATAGAGATGTTTTTCAATTAACTAAAAATACTTGTATCTTTGCTTCAAGAATTTTCGCAACCATTTTCGAAAATAGTTTCATATTTTATTTCGGTTTGGCTGACACTCTCTTCGTCAATAGGAAAGTAGGATTAGAAAATAAGCATAATTTATTCCTGTGAAATCGATGCTGCACAAAACCAAAATTGCAACTTCAGAGAACCGAGTAATTATATAAGATTATTATATTAGCACCCCACACAGTAGCAACACGATGGCTATTGGCAGAATACCCAAGGGGACCGAGCTCACTCAAAGGGTTTAGAGCTGCAAACCGCCCCCCCCCCGGGAGACAATCATCCCCTCCCCCCCGCATTCAGCATTTATTGACAAAATAACCTAAGTTTTTACACAATTTCGAAATCAAGGTTAAAAAGTGTATAATGTATTCACACATCAGAAAATGTACATGGCAGAAATATAAAAAGAAAAAAAAAAAAAAAAAAGAAACCTAAAATTTGGAATTTTCTTGGAGAAATAAGATGCATAATAGATGACACTAAAAGGCGTCCCGAACCTCGTAAAAACAAAATGAAGAAATGTAGAAGGTATGAGCATATAACAAAGTATACAATTATAGCTACTCAAAAAGGAAGATTTAAAATATTAAATTATAATAAATTAAAACAATTAAAATGTTGGGCAATTTGAATTGCCGTAAGAATAACCGGATTAAGGATTAGAGAAGTAGGGATTTTCATACGGATTCTCAACCAAAACAGGTTTTCCAGGCAGAGCCAGTAATAAAACCAGAATTCGCTGAAAACTGTTACGGCTAGGCGGACTTGAACTGCCATTATCGATGTTTATAGTTGACCATCTGACCTCCGTGCAAAGATGCTTATTTTCTTAAAGTCAAACTGTATGGGGACTGAGGGCAGGGACATTCATTCTCACCATAAGTGGCAGCAGGCTTGCAAGAATCCCTAGATTTTTATAATAACTCTGACTGGGGCAGACCAGTGGAAGTTGCAAAATGGGGATAGCTGCTAACTTTTCCTTTATGCTACTAATAAAAAAGTCGATTATTGGCTCAACTGCAGACATATTGATGATAACCACGTGGAGGAAATAAAAATTTTAAAGCAAGAGACGGCCCCAGAAACGGGGCTAATGTAATCCACGTGAAGCCTCTCAAATTATTAGGGTATGTATTCTACTTAGTGGCAACAGTGTGGAGCCGCATGCAAGTGGCGCGAAGTATATTGGACTATTGAAGCAACTGATATCTAATTCTCGAGCTGAGAGACCTATGTTGTTTTTTTCAGTAGTTAACAGTGTACAACTAAATTCTCATAGTTTGGCATAACAAGACTTAATCATGAACCTTGGCGTTTTAAGTAATCCAACAACTGGCAAATCCGACGCTGAGAACTGATTTAAAAACTAATTATAAAAATCGCCTTAAACATGTAGGCTTCTGTTAGGACACCCAGGTGGAAGACACAACATGAACCGTTTCGAGAATGGAGCGACGGACCTTTGTAATTTAGAACGGACGTGACCAGGACGAAGTTGATCACCATTTTCTCCCAGCGTCCAGAACCTGCTCTACGTAAGAACTTTCTAAGCTATGATAGACTAACGCAAATCACACCTCTAAAACGTTTAAGTAATCAGATGGACTATTGAACCATACAAATTCACGACCAGAAAACCTATGATCATTGGCTTACCAGTCAGTAATTTATATAAAGAATTTATGAATAAGAATAATCTCCACATACTTTGTTTGCCAAGACTTACATCAAATTAAGTTTGACGGATACCTAACTGTTTTGTAGTTACATAGTTTCTTCAAGCTTTCTTATTTTTGAAAAATAATCGGAAAACTCCGGATCCCACAGAGGTGGACAACGTTAAGGGGCACATTTGCATCGTTACCTTAGGATCTGAATCATAGAAACTCATGAATCTTCACGCACTTGAAGATAATCAGAAGAAACAAACAGTTTTTTTACAGTTATATCTACGTCCTCAACCTGAGATTATTATAAAAATCAACTTATATCAATTTAAACAAAATGATCCGAATCAGGAACAATACTTATTAACTGATCATGCAATTTATTTTCTATATTCACCCGTATGTACATCCAGGTATGGAGGACAACTCAAAATATGCCTATTTGCTGATGACACAGCAACTACCCAGCATAAGAGATCCATAACGTAAAAATTAAACTCAAAAGCTACCAACTCTAGAAAATGGCTGGAAAAGTTGGAAAATCCATGTGAACACTAATGTAAATCACCCAATTCTGAAGAAAACCTTCCAATACCGGTGAATTAACCTTTCCAGACAATAACTGACAATGGTATTATTGCAGTACCTTTGGAATCACCCTTGATAGAAAACTTGTTATAACATCCATGCAACAAATATAATTAAAACATATACTGCGCACAAAATACTTTACAGTTCATCACCTCCTCAAGAAAAGAAAGTCTTATCCATAGACAATAAACTTCTACTACAAATGATTGAGCCTTTACTCCTAATTGTACGCACTGGGATGCCTAACAAAAAAGAACATCCAAAATCCATTATGCTGACGAATCACTACGAAAAGTGTAGGAGCATAATTTTCTTTCCTCTGAGAGTACTCGGAAGCTAACACCTCAACCATGTAACCGAAGAAATAGTCAACAGCCAAGAAATTTTGCGAAAAATTCCCAACCACAACCCCACTATAAAAGGACAAAAAATTACTTGAGAATTACAGGAAGATATCCATAGCCCCACCATGGACAGACAAGAAATGATTAAACAGAATCTATCTAAATTGTACCAAAGATTTAAGTATGAATGCGTTTCCTATCATTCCTCACATTCTGAACTGTTAGTTGCCTCGCAATGAGCTTCCTCCTCCTCCCTCTACTACCTTGCCACTCCTCTCCTTCTAGCTCACCCATCTCTCCTGCCTACCTCCCCATCACATAGCCCACTCTCTCTCTCTACCGGGGACGCTATCGGTGGGATATCTCTAGAGACACGAATGATTTACTAGGTCCGGAGGTGCATAGAGTACATAAGCATCATGGTTGAGAAAGCTCCGATTAACAATCAAATCAATTTGTGAAGTGGAGCTAAAATTCAAGGCTAATTCCACAAGTTCCATTTTGTTACATGGACCGAAGATGATCAGATTACAAGAAGGCCCAATCAGATGGATTGCAGAAAGATGAGAACAGGTGATGGTTGAACCTTTCCAACTCATCTGAATGTTTATATAACTCTCAATTTGGAACATATTTCACCCAGCTTGAATCAAAACAAAACGCAACAGCAACCGTAGATAATAATTTCCAAATCCTATCAAAACTGCTAAGATCGAATAACCAAAAATAATAACACTATTAACTGAAACAGTAAATAAGTTTTAACTAAGTAAGAACAATAACCAAGTAGACGCAGGGGGCTCTTCCACCCAGGATAAAATCCAACCTATCATGTTAAGTTACCGGTCTGATTATAACTAGAATCCTGCAAAATATTCAAAAATAGCAACGCACTTCACAATAACTCTCAGAACTATATATAAAATTTTACTAGACTCAGAGTGATGAACATCATGAATTACAAAAATACTCAAAGAAAAGAATGTCAAGAATACTACGTACCAGCCATCAAAATTGAATAGCCCCAAAAGCTTGTAATTAAGGGACTTCCATAACGGACATAGAAGATATAAAGATTCACTTAATAGAACAATGAATTACTGTTGAAAAAAGTGGCCCAACAAAACGTTATAAAACTAAACAACCATTAATTTACCAATCGAGGCAATAGAAAAGAAAAATGCTAGAGTATTTTCTAACAAATTAAATGACATGTACAAATGGTGGTGGAAGATTTAAAGAACCAGGTGCAACACAATGTTACAACTGCAACTACTTTCACCACATCCTCAACCAAATGCAAATGAAACTAGATGCCTAAATGGGTGAAAGCCATAGCACCCACTAATTGCTCAATTAAAAGTTCCAAACAAGATAATCAAGATGCATCACTGGGAACAACTTTGCACGTATCTCTCATAAGGATGCCCCTTTCCAAAATTATGGGAAGAATCAACCATACATACCCTCAATAGAAATAAGAGAACTTCATTTCTGAGAATTAGACCTGATATATCATAGCTCAAGCTCTTAACCCTTTTCTCAACCTCCAAATTAACTCAGATGGATACCAAGGGAAACGTGATGCAATCCCAGCTAATACCAACTAATGATCGAAAATAGAAAACAAAAAATAAAAATAACTCTGAATAAACACTCAAACTGGTTCACTATGTTTGATACATACAAGATTAAAGTTTCTTCAACTACTACTTAGGTTCGTGCAAGCTAGGAAAATGAGTAAAACACAAGACAAAATAGCAAATTAAAATATCTTCTTACAGGGACATTGTACCCTCTGATAAATAAATTTTAATATCTAGTCATTTGGTTTAATATTAGAACATGGAAACGCAGGTGTAAAGATCCTGATGAATTAGATTTATAGATAAAGCACTCGATCCTTATCTACAAGAAACACGACTGAGACCAACCCAAACACAAATAAATGACAAATTATGCAACATACAGAAATGACAGAATAACCTAGATAACAGAATCCACACCAATGCGGCGACGCAATCTGATCAAAATCACCCTCCGCACTACCTGCCTACCCCACACTTAAGTACACAGTGTACAATTATTGTATTAAACATCCCAAACACGGCGACTAACTATCACCTCTATCTACTTCCACCCATAAATACTTAACTGTTAAATTCTCCACTGATCTAGAGAGCTGTTGTCTAATTTAGGAACCTCAATTTTTGTGTGACTTAATGCAAAGAACAAATGGGGATGTCAACAAACAACCACCAAATTAGGTAAACTACTAAAATTCTTTCCAACAATGACTTAAATCCGGCCCCTCCCACCCCAACACGTTTCTACCTATCAACTCGACCACCTTAGACTTCATGATAACGAGGGCTATGACAGACGTTAGCCCACCTCCTCCCCAGTACTTTCTTCCGACCATAACCCGTCCGTTTACATCGACATGAGCATGAGCAGCCACCTTCACTTATTCCACCAAAATACATACACAAACTGGTCTATCATAGTCAAACTCTAAGCAGAAAAATTTCCTCCCTAAAACACATCACTTAATAAAGATGATCTGAAAAGCATGCCGATACATTACAGATAACATCTCACCTATAACACAGCATCATCACACCTAGGAATAACAAAAACTCGAAATACATCAACAAGGAAACTCCGGAACTATTCAGATACTCGAAACAGAGCCAGAAAACGGCAATTTACGAACAATCCTAACTGATAAAAAAAAACACATCTTAATAAAGCAATAAGTAATCAGAACAAAAATAAGGAAGAAAACATAAAAACTGGACATCAACACTTTCCTCAGACTTAACACATCTCTCTGGGAGAAAACAAAAGGTTAAGAGAATCAACTAATATTTCAGCCTCAATCATGCCTTCTAATCTCGATCTAAGTGACTAAAATAAATCCACACAAAATGTTAGCAGACCTCTTAAAAACAATTTCGACCCATTATCCATACATCAGATCATGATAAACAATAACACATACGTTCTACGGATTTTAATATGAAAATACTCAAACTAAATCACACAGTAGTCCCCACCATCAGAAATCATGAATCTTGGATATCAAGAAACTAAAATTAATAAATCCTAGTCATGATGGGATTACAAAACAAATGATCAAGAATCTTCTCTCCCCATTCTTTTTTCAAATCACCAACTGACATGAATCTGTATAGCTAGAATATGTCATCAACCAATGGAAAGCATCTGTCGTCCAATTCTTAAGCCAGAAAAAGACCCTTACGACTTCCGAAGTTATCAGCACATCTCTACTCCCCATTCTGGGAAACCACTATCTGAAAAATATTAAATAGACTAAACAATCATCTATATGCAAACAATATTTATCAGACAGTCACGGCTTTATTGTCGCAGCTCTCCACTACTACATTAATGAGAGTGTAAAAATATATTAAATTGGGTTGAAAGCATGACAAAATTGCACTGTTTCTGGATATCAAAAGCCTTCGTTCCGGATCTGGTCATACAGGATTAATATACAAATTAATTAATATAATACCCAAATCCTAATTAATTATCTTAATTTCTATCTTAATATAATAGATATTTCATTGTAGAAATCAATCAACACCTCTCTACAAAAAGAAAAATAATTACAGGAGTCCACAGGATATCTTGGGCCAACCCTCTTCATGTTTCGATGAACGATATCCCAAACACGTACACACGATTCTCTTGCATGTACGCGGATGACTGTATACTTGCATAAACACAAAACCCTAAAATCTAGCTCCTGCAACAGTACCTTAACAAATCTAGAGACTGTCCAAATGGAAAATTGCCATTAATGCTTCAAACAAAGCCGTCTTCTTTACCAAATCACAACACATTAAAGCAAATATTTTCATCCAAAGACAAACTAAATTCCCTGAGTCCAATCAGCTAAATATCTCGGTGTCATATAGACAATAGACTCACTTTTAAAGATCACATTGCACACATTCATGAAAAATTCCGACAAGCCGCGAGAATTTTTGTCCCCATATTATGTCGAGATTCAACATCTAAATACAAGTTGCTATCTATACACAATTTCTGCATTGACCCATCCTACGTATGCATGTCCAGTGATCTGGATGACGCTGCCCAAATCCATCATAATAAGGTGAAATTCTTAAAATATGCCAATAAGAAAAATAGCTAGAGCTAGATGTATATGAGAAACGAGATGTCAGAACCTCCTTATTATTAATAAACTCAGAATACATCACTTTCATAACTGATAAATTTAATAGCATTTTTCTCAATGACCCAAACCCTTCGATCCAAGAAACCAAAAACTATAAACGCACCTACACTAACACCCGTACTCGAATCACTTTTGTTAATCCTATCCCTTCTTAACACCATGATTCCATCAACCAATAGGAAACCTCCTACTCATACTGAACTTAGCAAACCCTCTTCTTGCGATCAAGTCAACATACCCACTCACCCCCCTTGCAGCTCCTTCCTGATTGGACAGCAACTTACTCCCTCCACTCATACTCCCCTCTCCACTAAAACTTCAAGTCTCAAGCTGAATTTTCTCATGTCAATAGTTCCAATTTCATTTTTTCTCTTTACATTCATTTTTAATTCTAATTTAATTTAACTTAATAATGAGCAAGTAAACATTAATCAAGGTTCAACTCAGATTGGAGATTAAGGCCCATAAAGGGCTAGGTACTCCTCATAATTTATATTCACTACGTACTAACTACGATTCGCTCTCCGCGAAGGCACTCACCCTCACCCTTCCCCACCGATCTATACCCCCTTCCTAGCCACATTCTCGCTTTCTCCTACCGATTGGGACTTTCTCCTTCTCGTCCCTCTTTTTTCTACTGATTTCCCCAGAAATCGGTCACTTTCTACTTTTTACCTTCCTTTATGCTCTTTCCCTATCGATTTAATCAACTTGATAACAGAGAAGAAGTTTTAGGTTATAAAACTGGATCTCTGAAATGTATATATTCCAGGTCAGCTTTGAGACGATCACGTAACTTTAATGCACCAATATTGTGCTCACTACTACATTACTATCTTCGATCTACTCTCAGCACTTTAAATTTCTCTTTCGCATCATTTCCTATACTTCTATACATAAGACAGTTTATTTACAGACGAAATTCTCAAATCAAATAACATCATAAAGAAGCCCAAATGGTTAGTCGAAGAGAAAAAATCTCTAGAATCCATTCAGTACATAAATGCCAAAACATTTGAAGTTTTATTTTCCCTTTCGTTTTTAGGATAAAAGATGTCCTATAACGCTAAAATTTTGAGATATGTAATTCAATTTGCAACATAACATAATAATAAATTAAATTAGAAAAAAAAAAATTAGAGCAAAAATAAAAATAAATCCGGTGCATTATAATAACTAGATTAAAATTTCACAATTTATGTTTTACGAAATCGTAATTTGCATTTTGTTTTTTTAAAGAATTAATTAGTTTTAACTACTGAAATTCGGAGACAATATTAATTTAATTCGGATTCTCTCCTTTTACTTCACAGAATTACACACAAAACTTTCATTTATAAACATCTTTTCAATAATAATAATTTTCTTAAATAGTACCACATAATTGAAGTAAACATTATAAATAAATTTTTATAAACACACACAAAAATTTTTTTCCCTAATAAGAGAGTTTATTAGTCGTTAATTAGTAAGCTTCTGAGAATCATAAGTCTTTATGCATTTGTCACCATTTACAAATTGTTATAATTTCAGGAAGAAACTAAAAGTTCGCCATAAATAAGCATCCGTTGCAAAGAATACATTTTTAGTAAAAAATATTCTTGCGCCATCTGTTGTAGACAGTCCGAAATACGTTAATAATTAAAAAAAAAAAAAAAACTAGGCGTGCTTTTTAATATGGCAGTTGCAGCGCCTACCGTCGCCATTTCACACAGGTGTACTAAGTACCTAGATCATTTGGTTAATCACAGACACCATCACGGAAGAAGTCTTCGGTGTTTCGGTTTGTATGAATTTAAAATGCTTTACGCTCCTGAAAATGCCGCCGATTATTAAATACGTACTGTGATTTGTTTCCTGCATGCTCAAGGCGTGAAAGCTGTATCGAAATTAATCAACAGATCAATGAAGTGCATGGAGGAAAACACTATGAGCGATGGTAAGAAAACGGATGAAAGCATTCAAAGAGGGGGTGAAGGCATTCAACAATTACCCCCGAAAAATGAAGCTCTAGAAAACAATTTCAGCACGAAAAATCACATAGACTGTGTTTCGGAATAGGCAGAATGTTTACCTTGGTGAGACACAAGAAATTCTGAAACATGTGGTGACACCTGAACAAAATTGTGCCGTGCAATCAAAAACTGAAGATGTGACATGCTCAGTAAAGGGAATATTTTGCTACATGACAATGACCGCTCACACGTGGCTCGTCGAACCTCATGTCATATGACTAAAATAAAATGATCACTCTCAGTACAGCCCACATTTGGCCCCCAGAGACACACCACTTGTTCCTTCACTTAAAAAGCATTTAGCCGTCCAGTGCCGAAACGGCCGTGCTGCAGTGACTACAGTATCAGGCGGCATATTTCTATGATGATGGAATCCAGATGCTGGTTGTGCGATATAAGTGCCTTAACAGTGGAGATAATTACGTTAAATAGTAGATTAAGGGTCAGGATTTCTTATAAAAATAAAATAGAAAAAAATCGCACTTGTTTTTAATATCAAAATGGTATTTATTGATTAATAACGACACAAAACTATTCTATCCTATACAGAAAAGTTTATATTTCAAAACTACTTGATTCTTCTTGAATCAGTTTTTTCCAATAAAAAATGTATTTGAATATTCCGACTTCTGTATTATAAAAATAGAAAAATTAAATATCCATTTTGAATAAAGACGAAAAACTACGTATTTTTTAAGAATTCTAAGAACGCTATCTAATAAGCGATTCTATATGTAATATCCATAGAAATTTATATTAATAATGGAGCATTTCTTTTAACCGAAAATGAGATCGAAGAGAGAAAGTTTGGGTCTAAGCCGAAGACAGCCTGGTGAGTGAGTCAGTGATTGGGGTTTATGACACAAGAATCAAACTTGGCAACGCTGCGCCAAATATTTTCAATAAACTCTACAAATATTTTAAAACCAAATAAAGATGAGATGAAAGACAAATTAATATAATAGCCTTAAGGAGGAGCGATCTTTATCCGCATTTTTACCGACAAATTGGGATTCTTACTTTAGAAATAATTCGTCTCTAGTAAGAAACACCACAGTTTTCCAGATTTGAAATAAAAGTTTGCTTGGTGATTTAGTAATTCGAGAACTCACTACACAAAAGACTAGAATTAATTCTCAACATTCTCACTAATTATTTATAAGCCTTGTTTCTAGGGGGGGGGGGGATTTTTTTGAATCATATATATAGTGGGAAAAAATAATTACGAATAAATGCGCAATTTAAAGTGTTTTTTAAAATGTTATCTGAGTTTTAAAATCAATTAAAAAATAGATCCAGATTAGTTTTGGATCCATGTCAAGAGTTTGAGCGTGTGGATATGACGTATCCCAAAAAACACGAATTTTTTTTTTGTGTGCTGAAACTATGGGTCATAATGGTGCACCCCCCGAAGAATGTTTATTTGAAATTTGTTTTAATTTTTAAAATTCAGTGTTGAAATTACCGATAAGCAAGATTTTATTTGCGCGGCGCATATTATGTCGGGGTGTATCTTTGGCTCCACTGCGTTCATTTGTAGTGCATATTGTCACACGACGTCACGATCTATTTTGCTTTTTACAATTTATACGTATTGATGTTTTCTAGAAGATGGTTATATTTATTCCCTGTAGCAAAATTGCGATTCTGTTCTCGATTAATTATCGGAAAAAATTAGAGATAAAATAACTGAAAGAACAAACATATGGATTCACAGAGAGTATTACAAATTATTATACTGAGAAAGATCTGTTACAAGCGTTATTCATAGTTGGTAATGCTGAAAACTTACATGTCTTTGCTTTGAGAATGAAAAGATATTTAATCTTGCTTATCAAGAAGTCCATAAGATGACTTATTAACATGTCTTTCTCGTTTAATGTTATAATTATTTATTAGTCGCACCAAGTTAAACTATTTTTTTTAATCAGTGGGTATTTTGTATCATTTAAACTATCATTTTAGACGATGGCTTTTCTTAGGAGCTATTTTTGCTCCAAATAATAAAAATATGAATTTAATTAATTTTAGGATTCATTGGTTTTATAAACGTCGCTTTAGAAGCAACAAGAGGGCTATTGGCAACGTACCTCGTAATTTTGAACCTCAGTCAAGTGACGAGGACGACACCCATCCAGTCACCTCCTCTAACTTCCCCACCACGCCAACGGGAGGGCTTCCAAGCCTCGACAGATTTAACGTGCACCAGCTCCGGCTACACGGCGGGTCTTTAGTGGCATCAAAGCTCGAACCCACAACTGGATGAAAACCGCCGGCTGTGACCATAACCACTAGGCTATCGCTGCCATGTATTGGATGTGAGCTCTGTATAATATTTTATGCTTGTTAGTGGGCTGTTGGGCTTTTAAAATTCACTAGTATAAAGAACGAAAGTAATACTTCAACCAGTCTTCAATAATCCTAAATAATGGCTCATTTATTTTTGGATGCTTGTCTTTCTAACATTTACAAAAATATCTACTAAATATTAAAAAGATTTTATTTCCATATTTTATTAATTATTTTTCTCATATGCCATTATTTACATATTTTAATATAATAAAAAAATGCTAAAAGGCCTTTGAAAAAAAAAAAAGACCCAGTTAGTGTTTGAAATATATTCACATAAATATTCAGGCATGTTACACAAGTAATTATTATGAATAAGAAATACACAAATTACATAATATTTAATTCAAAAATAAGTTCCTTTAAAGCAAAATTTTCTTGTAATTTGGACTGAGGAAGTTTTCAAAAGAATGTTATATTTTGCTCCATCTTTTTTTTAAAACTGACCCAATTAAAGTTTTATGTTAAAAAAATTGTTTTGATTCACTTATCAAATTCCTTCTCCACATAATTGGTACAATTTAAATCTAGGGTACCTGAAAAAGTTCTTTAATCACAAAGTAGTAAATTAGGATTATTATCCTGATAAACCTTGATGATTCATTGATGTCACTCTTAGAAGCAACATTAAGGCTGTTGACCATGAACCTAGTAAATTTAAACCACAATTTTAATAAAATTTAAATGCTTAGAAAAACTTAGCAAATGTTTGTAAATTTACCTTTAGAATATTTATGCATTTTATAAACCCATGTTACAAATAAAAGCTAAATAAAGTAACACATATCAGAGTGTGAGTGAGTGAAAGTAGAGGTTTATGTCACAATAGCCAATTATGGCAATGCAAAATAAACCAAAGTGTACATGTGATCTAGACCTTTGAAAAAAATGGATAAAAAGATAAAAATTGGTTGACTAAAAGATGGGTAAGAAATCAAGAAGGATTGCTAAATTACCACAGGGGTGCACCACCTGTGATACTTAAGAGCCCTCCTCACCAAAGGCAGTAAATCCCAAGAGAAGGGAAAATATAATAAGGTTTTCCTCAGTGTCATGAGGCCCCTTACTTACTTAAAGAAGGTAAGCCCTCAAGGAGTACTCAAATCTAAAGTTGAATATTATTCTTAAGCCATTACATATCCAACCATGAGTTTAAAAAACACACAAAATCTTTGGCTTCCTCTCTTCATTAGGTTTTATCTCAGTCATGATTTTGTGTTTGAATTTTTAAAACTAAACAAACACAGTTTCAACACAATTTTATTGATTGAGTTAATAATATAAGTCAAAGAAGATATTCAATGTTGAATAAAATAGCGAGATTTTATTTTACATTATTCCATTTAATATTACAAAATAAAAGACAATCAAATTCTAAGTTTTGTAATAATTCAAAGACTGTTGTGAATATGATGAAAAATTATCATTGTTTCAATATGAAAATAAATTTCTCTCGAAAATTCATATTTCTACACAAAAACAGAAGATTTTTAAGCCACTTTCCAATTTTTTTTAAAAATAGACATACTACTTTTGTTGAAACCTAGAAAATGAGTTTCATAATTTGTAATTAAATAAAATGGTAACAAAACTTATTAAATACATCAATTTAGTGTTCTTAAATTAATTGCAAAATAAAAAGAATAACAGTCTCTTGTAAAAAAAAAAAAAAAAGTGGCTCAAATGCACAGATACTCCTAATATTCAATCATGAAATGGTAGTAAGTGTTTTAGAAGCTTAACAGGTTGCACAATAATAATGTTGTAAATGAAAAATGCCATTTTTAGAAGCAAGATTTTTTTTGGAGAAAAAAAAAAATTCTTATTCATAAAGAATAAAATAAATATGTTAATTTTCAAATTGTCCATTGTCTTATTACCAAACACCACATGGGTTTGATGTGTCTGCCAGTGCCAAGGCCAGGAGCCTGGCAAGAGGTTATCGAGAGTGGTGGATAAGTCCCTAGCAATCACCACCAACAAAACAGCTTGAGTGTACACTTCCCCAAGAAGAGGTACAAGTTGTTCTTTAGATGCACATACATGTCAAAGCCCCACTCCAGTGCAAGAGATCCCAGAGTTGTTTGGTACAGAAAGTGAGCTTGGAATCCAAAATATTATGAGGTATCTAGGATTCACCAAAAGGCAAATCCTGTATGTATACACACATTAGTGAAGTACAGAAAATGGTGCTAGAAATGTTTATTTTGCATTACAGTCTTAGAACCAAAAATGGGACATGGTTGTAATTATGTAGTGTACATAGTGCAGAAAAAAATATTGGAATTACCCTAATGTTTAATTATCTATTAAAAACACAGAATTTTTTATTTGATGCATCATGAAATATGTTAACTTATATGTAAATCATGCTCAAGTTTCTAACAATAAATATGTATAATTTATTTTATGCCTTTTTGTCCATAATTTTTTTTTTATTTAATAACTTTTATGAAACATCTGCAGATTCTTAAATTTTTATATGAATGCCAAGTATAAAAGTAGAACATAGTTTTTTTTGCCACTGATACACAATCATAAATCTTCGAATGTACACCATAACATGTTACATTGTTAAAAAAACAGTGATTTACTGAAGAGTTTTATATATAGAGAGTTATAAAATTATCCATGTATTTTTCTTTTAAGTCATTTTATATAATCAAAAAATTTTAAGACAGTTAGCCAGAATATTATATTTTCAGTAATTTTTTATGTCAATATCACCAATGAATACATGGACTGAATTCTACTGACAGCAAGAAAAAATATTTTCAATAATGATTTCACAGCTTTAAGTAAAATATATTTTATCGAACAGTATTAAATGCGAAAACTAAATTTACATTTAACTGTACCATAAAAAACTTTTCAAACAAACTTTCAACTATATCTTGTAATATTATGGTATATAATTTAGGAGAGGGAAAAATTTAGCATTTAAAAATTAAAGGAAATTTACCTAATACGTAATATATTGCTCTAGTAATTTAAAAAAACTTAGATGGATTTTATGATGATAATTTATAAATTTTGAATGACAATTTTTAAAATTTGAAAATAATCTGTTAATTCTGTTTCTGTCCTAATATGTAACAATAAAAATCTGAATGAAATCCCAGCTGTGTGAAATACAAAAAAACATTGCCTTGATAGTAAAATTCCCAGAATAGTATAGTTTAATAAATAAAAATTAATGTGGAAGTTGATTTCAAATTACTTAATAAAATTGTTCTAGAAGGATAAAATTTCTGAAATGATCTTTTTAAGAAAATAATGAAAAACTAAAAACAAATGTATCAGAAGCTCCTACAAAACAAAACCTGTTTCTCACTTATTTAAAAAGGAAACATAACAGTACTTTCATACAAATGGAAAAATCTGACTTCATTGATGGAATGAGTTGCATGAGATATTGAGCAACAAACATTATTCCTTAGTATGAATTAAATTTAATAAAAATCAATTATATAATTACTTATGAGGTATGAAAAGTTTATTCTACCAATGTAAAAAAAATTACCCCAATAATTGTAAAACAAAAACAAAAATTATTAACAAATGTTTACATTTTCATATAAAAACAAAAATGTTATGATACAGATGAATTCATGCCAGCAAATATACACTTTAAAAAGCTGTTTCTGAAAAGAAAGAAAGATTTAAATTATATCTGAAATATAATAATATCAATTGAGTAATAAGAATAACAAACACCACATTCTAAAATAGTCTGTGTTTCAAATGTTTTAATATTTGAATATTTTCTATCAATACATACTTTAAATATAGAAGAAAATAAATATTTAGCTATTTTATGTTCTGTTTAATAATTAAAAAAAAACATCTTTCTTGCATTTAAAACAGTTTTTTTGTAACAATATAAATATTAAATAAATCATACAACTTTAAAACAGGCATTAGCTTTTCACCTCCATACTCAAATATTTTTTTTATCAAAAAAAAAAATCACAAATCTTATTTCTACAGAACATTTTAAAATATTTAAATAGGAAAACCAGCTTTTATCAAAAATTTGGTTTAATAGAAAACAATAATAAAGTAGAATTTAAACTATAAGCAAGTTAATCTATAAATTTTTCAGAAACCAACCAACTTCATTCTTACCTAGCTTCATCAGGCATTTCACTATTCTGAACTTGAGCTTGAAAGTTTATGATCTTTGGATGCACATCATATCTGGAAAACAAAAAATTATTTTTAAACATATTGATAATGGGTCGTAAACATTAACTTTTTGATTACATAAAATTTTATGAGTTGACACAATTTTGAATCAAGATATAATTTTTACTCAGTATAAAGCTTAATTCTGTAAAATCTGGATAAAATAGTGTGTGTGGTATTACTGTTAATGGTTCAAAGTAAACTAACTTGTAATATTAAAGAAATAATGAACTCAAATAAACATAATTAACTTTTAAAAAAATAACTTTCTTTTACAAAAAGCAATTTTTCAGGAAAATTCATAAACGAATAATCTAAATAGGTTGTTTCAAATCTCTTTCAAATCCAATCTTCCAGACATAATAGTAAAAAACTTTGTTATGGGTACATATACTAGAATATTTTGTACATACAAAAAAATTTGTGAAGTGTTAAACACCTTCTTTAGTTACATAATCTTTTAGCAAATTCTTTTCTAATTTTTACTTCAATATTTTTTATTTTATTTACTACAGCATAAAGTATTTTTAAAAATCTAATGTTAGTTCAAAATAAAATAGATAGTTCATTATGTTTTTCAGTTTGGAAACATTGAATAACAAGTGAATCACTAATGCTAAAGATTGCTAACTAGAATACAGATCTTTAAGAGGATCCATATCTAATATTAATTTTTACTATGAATATTTCCTAAGCTACTGCAAATAACTGCATGAAAATTTAGAGATGTCGAGACGTAGAAGATATAAATAATTAAAAAACTTGTACGTTGCAATTCAATTTTTTATTTTTGTATTTTAAACATTCCTTTCATGAGTTTTATTTCAATTATTGTGTGTGTGGTCTTCTAATTGTATTTCAATAGAAAACTACTTCCTAGTAGGTGCACAAAATTTGACACACAAATAGTTTTTAACATGAGCCACAACACCTTGGACCTTTTAATGGAGACATCAAGTAAAATTCTTTATCTTTCAGATGCAAGCAATGGAAAACAAATCTTTTAAGCATAATATCACAATATATAAAATTAACAAAATCTTTAACTGGTAAAGCATATTTTTTGAAAACTTAAAAGGTATTCTTTCCTACCACAAGTAAGGTTGGGGATTAGAAATATAGCAATTTTAAGACAGCTAGTGATCTTTTTTTCTCCTATTGTAAAAAGCTCTATTTTCGGATTGTAGTAGGAAAATAAATATTTAAATACATTCACACATGTGGTGGTAAAAAACAGATCAGTCATAGTATGATTTTAATTCAAACATAACTATTTTCTCCATGTTTGTATTTCAATTATGAAATATTAAAAAATAAAAATCGAAACTTCTACCTACATATTATAATACACTGAGGATAAAATGTCTGAAATTGATATTTATATTTTATCATAGTACAAGGCATGATATCACATTGCATGTTTGCATTACAAACAATACCCAATACAAAATTTAGTTAGTTTGGTAGCATATAGATGGCAGTAGGGATAATGTGAAATTTTTTGCATAATGAGGGAAAATGTTACCAATCTGATCATTGTTGATCTAGTTGTTTATCTTGAGTAATTTGGGAGTGGAGGGAGAGTTAGTTATGAAATAGTTCAAAAGTGAAAGCTACATTATTCTGATGAAAATTAAGTTTAATGGTATATAAATATATATATATGATGAACAATTCCATGTTTTAAAGTCGATCACACAAAAAAATAGTGTTAAATTGTACGTATTTATTTAGATATTTTAATTTAATATTTTACAAACGAATATTTCTTATACTTATCATTTACTCAATTATTTAAAAGGGCATTTACAATTGTAGGTAACATTCCATTAATATACTACAAATAAATTCTTTAAGGACTATCTTTTAAAAGCAAGCAAGGTATCTGTATTAACGTCGAAAAAGAGTGACATTTTCAAAAGCTACTCATGAGAAAATGGCTGCTATTTTCAGTAACCGTTTGATTGTAGTACTGTGCGTAATAAGAGAGCGAAAACTGTTGAATCACTAGCCATCAAAGGGTTAATAATAGTGTCATTTTTAAACCTCCCCCATAAGTAAAAAACTTTTGTATACAACACTACAAAATTTGAAAGTTAAAGTTAATTTTTTTTATAACAAATAAATTGCATGAAAATGAAGGCATTCATAATGAGAACATTATTTTTTTTAAAATACAAGTTCATTATCTATATTAATTAATTTATTAATATAAATTCTTATCTAGTCTTAAACAAAATTTGTATTTGCATTGAAAGAAAACTTTAGAAAATTATTCAATATCATAAGGTAGGAGATTACAAAAATTAAAAGGGAAAAAATTACTCAGTTATTAACTAATTAAAAAAATATTTTTGCATTTTGAATCAAACAAATTTTTCTTATTAAAAAAAAGGGGGGGGGGACAATAATTCACTACAAATGAGAGAAAAAAAAATATTTATAATATTTGATTAAACACAAAAAGAGTTTATATTTAAGCTATAGCATAGATAAAATGTAGTTTAATATATTTCAAAGACAGAAATGTGTTGGCATCTTTCTACAAGCATGCTTTCAAGAAGACTGATTTCTTTAATATATTTCTTCTATGAAGACCACTCTTACATTGATTGTGTGGCTGTTGTACTTTTCTAAATAAATATGAATCAACAGGAGTCAACTATCACACACTTGACACCGTAGCAGTTAATTTTTATTTATAGCTTTTTATAGTTTTAGTTTTATGCTAACATTGATGTTTTAGTAATAATTGTTTAATCCAGTGAATCTCTGGAAATAAATCTTATTTATGAAAAGGAACACAGTCTTTAACTCACTAACTCTTGAAGCTTCTATTCATTTTATGCTTACCTCAATTTTCGTCCTTTACTAGCTTTTGTGTCAACTTTCCGCTTCATTTTATTACGAATTTTCTGTATATCCATTTGTTTCCTAAAAGCAGATATAAAATTACTAATTTCAGAATTCAAAAAATAAACAAATAAAAATGTTTTATATAACTCTTCACACACACAAAATTACACATTTTCAGTGCATATAGATTCCTATCTTTTTGGGGCTTATATTAAGGTATGTGAAGAGAGCATTATAGAATCTAAAAACAGAAGTCAGTGTTTGGCTTGATAGAAAAAAGTAAAATGTATAAACAAGGAATCATTATCAAAATAATAGCAATTGTGTTGTGGTAAGGTGTTCGGTTTGACAGAAAAAAATGAAATGTATAAACAAGAATCATTACCAAATGATAATAACAATCGTGTTGTGGTAAGGTACAATAATATTTCGATCTGAAAATTTCTAAGTAAAAAATTAAGGAGAATTAGTTCTTAGAATTGTCTTATAATTTCATACATTTATGCAAATAGTTATAACATAGAAATTTTTAAGTAAGAGGCATTTGATTAAAGGTACCATATATTTAAAAACCTGCAGGATCAAGCAAAGTATAGAAATTTTGTGCTAAACTACAATAAAAAAAATTATGAGTAGATGCCATTAAAAAATGTTTGCAGATAATACCAAAACATTTGATAAATACTTTTTTAAAATGCAAAATACCATTCTTAAAGAATTTAATTAGGTATCTGTTCAATAACAAGTCACTAAGTAAAATTATATAATTTCCTTAAAAATATTATGTTTTCCAATAAAATACTGTCTGACCTGTTTAACTTGGGAGTAGTCGTGATCCAAGGTTAATGAACTACAAGTTACAGTATTAATATGAATTAAGTGTCAATATTGTAGCGATACTCATTTCCTGTTAATGGCGAAGGAGCTAGAATGAGTTCTTGAGCCATAAAGCTATATACATGCATCTTATTAGTGAAGTCTGCATTTGACCCTCGTTGACAGAAGTTCTGCGAGCTGTATTTATTCTGGAGAACTTGTGATGAAGCAAAATGCATCTTTTCTTTGTATATATATGCCTCTCGCAAAGCTGGAAATCCAAAATTGAATTTCACCTTCCTGTTGTTTTACTTTGCATCCTATTATTCTTCATTTGTAGTTGAATTATATTAATCTTTCATTCTAATCTTTTTATTGTTCTAGATAAAGTTAGTAACACTAATTTCCATTCTTGGATAATAAAGTTCATTCATTTTATTAAGTAGTCTTTATTTGCCTTTCTCATTTTATGCGACAATATAAATACCAACAATGGTATGATTTTTGCGTTAAGCTCATATTATTTTCACATTCTTAATAAATACAGAAATCACTTATATAAGGAAAAAACCATTTTATTAGTCAAATTATGAACTCTTAAAATTTGACTAATAAAAATCGTTGAATATACAGCTAATCTCATTGATGACAATATATCCTCCCCCCCCCTCACAACAGTTTACTGTCTGAGGAATGTGGCAATTCATTTCCAATCCAAAAAAGACAAGTAAAAAGTATTAAAATGGTCAACCCTTTCTTTACTCCAAGTTTTCAAAGCATATGTCTTAAAGACAACCTTTTGATCATCTCTGCTTAGTTAAATTATTAACTTCTCTCTTTCATGATGAAAGTCAACCTGCACCTCATGATCAGGGAACTTGCAATAAAGTTTGTTGGTTTCGTTAAACATTCCTATTCTACCTCTGCATTTCTTTTTTTGCTTGCATTAAGGTCTGCAAGCACCATTTGATAAATTTCTTTCTTGAGTTTCTAATTTCTCTCATTCAGAGTATAAGTTTGCTATTGTGAATTGGAACTCCATGACATATTTATCTCATTATGGATAAAATAGGAAAAAAAAAAGGGGGGGGGAGTATTAATGTCTTATCTTAATATTAAGTCCAGATATCATCTGAAAAATGATTAATTTAAATCTCATAAAAAAGGAAGCCATAGTAAAACAATGAATTAAGTGAACTTGTAAAATAACAGGATCCAACAAAATTCTTAATTCTGATGAAACACAGAAATATATGGTTAATTAAAGATGAATTAAAATTTATTGATAAAAATAAAAGGAGAAAACAGACTATCTTTCTTAATATTAGTAATTTAAAAACTTTTATTCACTAATTTAGCAATAAATAACAAGAATCTACCTTATAGCAGCAGCATCAACACCAAATGATTTACCCTCAATAACATCTTTTAATATTTGACGATAAAAGTCATCATCATCAAAGATTTCAGGGTCATAATCTTTCAATAGCATATCTTGTTTTGACACAGACATCTAAAATAATGAAAAATTTATTTTATTTATTGCCTGTTTCCATAAAAGAGATTCATCTATTTACACCATTTCTATTTTAAACTCATCACTGAAAATATATTTTTTAAAATTTACAACTGCTATTTTTTGAATCAAACACATTATACACTAGATGTTCATTAATAGCAAATAATATATGTATGCGTATATATATATATATATCAAAATATTAATTCTAAGGAAAAGAGCAAAAGTCTTATTTTCCCACATGACACTTATATATTATTTGGAAAGAGGAAAAAAAGTAGTTAAATATTTTTAATTGATGGACAAATAAAATTAACGAAAAAAAGACTATGGGACGTTTTAAAAGTATTGGCTTTCATACCAATAAAATTATTTGAGTCAAATTTTTTTCATTATTTTGAAATAGTTGCAAATAATGAACCATCACATTCTTAATGAGAATTATGAGATAAATATAGAGTAAATGATGCAATAAAAATGCTCAAATAAAATTTATATTTCCTACTTTGAAAAAGTTAATTTTAAACCTAGATTTTTAAATTTTTTTTTACTATACTGCTTTAAGAAATAAAAAATGCACATATTATTGCAACTTTATTCACGAGAGAAAATTACTGTAGTGTTTTTTCTCTTTACCTACCAGGTAGAAACAGAAATCCTATTTCCTTTTGGATTCTGTGTTGTAAGTGCAAGTGTGAATGTGTATTAAATAGAAATTTTATGTCTTGTTTAAGAGTATTTCAAAATTCTTCACATATATTTTAGAATTATTTTGAAGTATTAGATAAGCAAAACAGAATTTTTGGTTATGCCTGTATGACTTAAATTATGATAATAAAAGACAAGGAATCTTCTTAAAAATATATCAAAAGCATGCAACTTTTCTGGGAATGAGATTCAGATTTTTACTTTTCAATATTTAAAAAATATTTGCATTTTCAAATGCTTTAAAGAAGCAATTTGGTAATCCTTGGTGGAATAGGAGGTTCAGACATCATGCAGCATGTACCACTTTTTACCCAGCATTTACTTACTTCTTCATTGTCTTCAGCATTTTTTATACATGCAGATTCTGGTTTTCCGAGAATTCTGTATGCTGATCGCTTAAGTTGAGTTCTTTTAATTAATCTTGATTTATCTTGCAAATTCTAGAAAGAAAAAAAAATGATTTTGTTTACTTTGGGTCACAAGTTACTCAATGGTTTTGAGTACACGTATAATTGTTTTCAGTGTACTCAATAATGGTTCTGAAAATAAAATTGGAGTCAGTATAATACTGTACTTAGGTCAATTGACTAATTTATTTGCAAGACATGTTTTGAATATCGTAGAAATGACAGAATGAGTTGAAATTCAGATAGTCTTGTAATATGATGGATGCATATGTGATAATTTTTTAAATGTACATTTCTTAAATTACTTTCTCTCTAAACTGTTAGCTATCAAAAGACATTGAGCAGTCTGTATGTCTGAAGCTGTATGCTTCAGGTTAAATATATTGGGCTTACTACAGACAGACTGGCTGTTGCTATTCTTCATGATCTGAGCATCACATTCCCTCCCTGCACCTAGTAATCCACACCCACTCTGTTCATTAGGTTTGCTGTAGGAATATACATTGAGTATCAACCACTCACGCAAGGCAGCACACACGTTTTTCAAAACTGAACTAACTTAATTAGGTTTACTTAGGTTATCATAAGTAATGTACCCAGAGACAAATATGAAGCAACTTCATCTCATTTAGCAATCTCTTTGCTGATTAAAAATGCTTTTGTTGCTAACTTGACAGAACTAGACACTTCCCATAAAAAGGACCCAACTGAATCAAAGACTAAAAAAGAAAAGGAATAAACTAATTTGCAACATTTTCTGAAAATGGACCAGAGATGAAAGTGGCCATAATACACACATTCTCAAATTAACTTGGTTGGAAGTGAACAAAACTTCAAGTGAGAATAAAATTGTGCCTGAGAAAAAGATACGCAACAACTACTCAGAGGCTTCTTGAAGAAGGGAAATAAGAAGTCTGTGATATTGTTTTCAAGGAATGGTTACAGGAAGAAAAAAAAAAGTACACAATAGTGAAACAACTAAATGAGCTAACATTCAGTCTCTCAACATTTTGAAGCAAAATTTACTAAGGTGAGCCAAGATGTCCCTAACATACAATGGGGAAATATGAGGAACAAAGAATGTCCAGGCACATTTTGAGGGCATTAGATGAATTAGTTATATTGATGGTCAATAACAAAAGATATAAAAAGTTTAACAAAATCCTACTGTTTATTACTTATTTAATGAAAAGTATCAAACCAATTAATTATAAAACTTTTAATCATGTTGAAATAAACATGTAGAAATAGATTTAAGAGTCATCTAATTTCTAGTCAAAATAATACCCTTCTATAATATTAAAAAACAACTCTACAGTTATTAATAAAACTTTCAGAAAAAATACATATTTTCCAGATTTTCTTCATGGAATCAATCTTGTCCAATCTTTTGAATTATAGTAAAAATATTATGCTTTAAAGAGCTAGTATTATGACAGTACATTTTAATTCAAAAAATTATAAATGCTAACTGCTTTGTTACTGCAGGTAGAAAACAATCTTTTAGTATTTTAAGAATTTATAAAAATATTTACATATACAACATTTTTTTAATGACTGTAAGATATGGAGAGTAAAATATAAATAAATGCTAAAAATGCATTCTTTTTAAACTTTAAGTTCAAAACTAAAACTGTTTATATAATGAATAATAAGCATATATGAAAGAAGTTGTCCAATTTTTCTGCATAAATAAGAACACACATGAATCTAGTTGGGAAATCTATGGTTAGAAATAATAGATCCATCGATAAAAATACTAAACATACTTCTCTTGTGATATTATATCATAATTAAGAACCATTAAGTGAGAATTTTTAGGAAAAAATAAATAATTAAAAAAGAAATACAAATTCATAATTTAAAACAAAAATTAAAAACTACAGGTTTTGATGACCAATAAAAATGGATAGCAATAGCTTTTAGGAAAAAAATCTATTGCTTTGATATCAAATTAGTTAAAATATACATTTCCAGATTTATGTCAAAAGAATCAAAGAGAAAATGAAAATATTACATCTGTAGGAGCCATTGGGCTCTGAGGTGGAAACCATTGGGTGTCAAAGTGGAAGCCTGTTGGATTTCCATTTTAATGCATTTACAGTGAGGGTTCATTTTGGGTAAAAAATAAAAGGTATCTGTTAGTGCAACAATATTTTATAAATTGAGATAAGTTACACATGGACAATAATTACTCATTGTTAATATTCCATTCACAAAAACTTATAAAAAACTACAAAATTCCTTAGAAATAATATTATTATCAATTCACAAAAAAAATGCCACATTCAATTAAAGATAAATCATAACATTTATTTTCTTGTCAAAAATTACACCGTTGCCAGTGTTAACAACAAAAAGAATAAAATAGACAATTCTGCCATAAAAATCAACCATCAAATTAGACATTAAAATAAAAGAGCAAATGATAAATTATTACAATAGACAATAATATTCAGTTCGGATATCAAAAGACAGATGATAAAATATTAAATAAAATGCATCTTAGCAATGTAAATATACCTTAAGCCCACTGAGTGTAATTTTTATCAGAATGTATTTTATAATTGTCAACCTTCTTTTAAAATTTATTTTTCCTAACGAGGACCATGGACGCAATACCCATAGAACTTCAAAGGTACAACGAAACTAAACGACATGTGAATAAAAACAAAAATAATCGATACGAATATTAAGACAAGTGCATTCTTAAGCTAACTGCCCTTTATTGATGCATTTGTCATTGTCATTAGAGGATGCCTTTAATGCTTAGGACAGTCATTATACATTAAATATAATAAGGGTGTTAGACATCAAATTATTAATATAATGTAAAAACAATACTAAAAAAAACATTAAAATATTTTTCTTTAATAATGTTATGATCTGAGAGAACAATCACAATAAATTCAAAAAATAAATTGAATAAAGGAGGTAATGTAAAATATAATATTTTGTTTCATGTTATCAATCAAGACATGACAATTCATTTTAAATAAATGAAAATTACAATTTTTATTTATATATAAATCAACATGCCTGTTCAATCTGTTTTAAAGCTGAATTATCAAATGCAGAGAAAGATTTTTGAGCTTTTCCACTGGATAACTTTGTTTTTTCATCCCATTTTTTAATAACTGAATTCCTTGAAAAAAAATAATAATAAGTTTATATTTTTTCCACTAAATAGTTTTCACATATTTTTCATTCAATAATTCACTAATGTGAATTATTCAAAAATAACAGATTTTGTTTAACCATTAAGTTTATCCTGAAAGAGAGAGAGCAAGGTACGATGTCAAAGTTTAAGTTACAGTGATATAATACATAAAATAATTATATAAAGGAGTCTCAAATTCCAGAAACAGAAAGATTGAAATCATTTTTAAAATAATATATTTCATGAGTATGATTCATAAAATAGAGAAAAATTATCCATCTAATCTCTTAACATTGAAAAGATTTCTATTCATTAAAGTGAAGAGAAATGCAAGGAAAACTGAATAAAAATATGTGCTTTTAATGCAGTTACATTTTTAATAATAAATTCTTATTAAAATAAAAATTGCTTTTTAATTTCATTGAATGGTTGAATATTTCCATCAATATTTCTTTAACTATATATAAAACTTTCATTAAATTTTCTATAAATGAAGATTCATTTAATATGATTCTCAATGATTTTGATTAATTAAGGTAAGACAGAAAAATAAATCTGATCCAAACCATCAGATGTTAATCAAAAACTAATTGGAACTGACAAAAAAAGGTTCTATTTCAAGTCAGGATCTCAAAGTTTTTATTCTGTGCCTCTTGATTATGATCTACCGAAATCCCAAAATCGAAATTATGTCACAAGGTAATAGATAATTGATTATTAACCAAGAAGTCACACACACACACAAAGACTATAAGTAACACATCTCGTAATTTTGAGCCTCTGTCAAATGACAAAGACAACACCTGTGCAACCACCTCTTCTCCAAATTTTCACACCAATCCAATGGGAAGACTAGAAGCTTCAACAGATCTACTGTGCATCAGCCTATACTACATAATGAGTCTTTAGTCGCAACAGAACTCAAACTCACAGCTCCATAAAAACAATGTTGGCTACATAATTTGGCAATTTTTTGTAATTAACATACTCATACAGCTCTTTTTTTTTTTTTTTTTTTTTGCAAATTTACTTCTTAGAAGCAATTTTGCATCCAGAGGGGTACATGCAACTAGGCAACAGAATCACTGATTTACATTAAATAGTATTTTTAAAGATAATTTACTTAATCAAACATTCCAATACTTGTGAGATAAATTGCAAATTTTGAAAAAATATTTATTACAGTATAAAAATAAAGCAGTTTATTATTCCCTCTACTCCCAAAACTTATTTTAGAATCTCCTCTTTCTTTTACTTGATGCTTGAAAAGAAATTTATTTGACATTAATTACATGTAAGTCATTTTCTTACCTGTATGGGATTAATGATTTAAAATGTTTGGCTAAAACTATTTCATAATTTTCTTTCTTCAATTTTCTTTTAAGTCCTTTTGTTTCCACATTATTCGGAAGGCTACTGATAATCATTTCATCATCTGATTCGCTAGGAATTTCTTCTTCACTTCACATGGAAAAAAAGTTAAAAATTTATTTCCATAAAAATCAGATAAATTAACTAAAAAAACTTTAACGAGAAGCAAAACTGGTTTTATCTTAATTTTTCAATAAAATAAAACATTTGATAAGTTAAATATTTTCAATAACCAATTTTATTGATTTAATTTTCTGTTAAATTTATATTTGCAGATGTGTGTGTATCATAAAATTTATTTCTTTTTGTATATATACATATAATCCAAGATATCTACAATGTACTATTTACACTTCAAATATTATGCATAAATTTGAATGTTTGTTTTTCCACTATACAAATCGACACCATCAAATTTGTTGCTCTAAACTTTATTTAGTGTTTCAGTGATACATAGGAGGAGTCATAAGTCATGGTAATAAAATAAATAAATAAATTAAAAAAAAAAATGTTTTCGTGATATTTTTTAAAAACCCCTTTCTTCCATGTTTTCCAGCAGATGTAACAATTTTTTCTGTTCAAAAGATATGCATTTTATAGTTTTTGAAAAAAATTTGGGGGAAAAAATTATTTTCAGAATCAGTTGAAAAATAATGAAACAGCATCAGTTTTTTCCAGGCCAAATCTATCCATACAAGAGCACTGCGTAGCAGGACACAAGGGATTCATTTCACTTCCTCTTTTCCCTTGGAGCATAATTTCAGTAAACAATTCCCAATCCCACAGGAAATCTTAGCATCAATAGTTAGATTGCTACCTAATGAGCTTAATTTTATTCATTCTTGTTCCACTTGCCTTTACAAGCAGACATTTATGCGAGGAGAATTCCCTTCTCATAACCTAAATCTCTAATTAAATGTTATAATAGTAAATTTTACTTAAATTACATGTTTTTATAAGAAATAAAGGTTAAACAAAGTTAAGCTGTTCTTTTATTAGTGGATATTTTGTATCATTTGATTATCATTTTTGGACAGTATATTGACCATGCATGACATTGCTTAAGAGCTACTTTTACTCCATAAAATGAAATTGCAAATTTAATAAATTTTTGGATATGTTGGTTTGAATCATGCTGGATATGGGGTCTTATTAAAGTATTTTATGCTTATTAACTGGATAGTTGAGTTTTTAAATTTACTTGAGTGAAGAACAGGAAATTCCTCTAGTAATTATAAATAGTAAAAATATGTGAACAAACATTGCTTTTTTTGGGGGAAAAAAAATCTTAATATACATATATATTTGAAGGGTATTTGTACACATCAAATTGTTGATAAATTGTTCAATATCATCTAATTTATTTTACCATTGACTGTTCATACTTTGTATGATATTTAGCATTTCTGATGTTATGGGTTGGGAACAGCAACACATTAGTTGGAATCCAGTGAAACAGAAACCAGTCCTTTAGAAACCAGAACAAACTCCAAAATCTGTTACAATTGGCAACAATCCTCAACTTATCCAAAGATAAACAAGTAGCAACACTTGCAAACTTTATTTTGTTTGTTCTTACAAAGGGGAGGGGAACCAGATCTTATAGTTATTCAGAATGATAGATAATTTTTGTTTCATGTTAAAAAAGGGAGAAAAACAATATTATTATTAAATAATATTTTGTCCGGAACAAAATTTTATTTAATGTTAAATGTTTCCTCTGTGTATATATATATGTGTGTGTGTATATATATGTACATATATATTGTCACAAACCTGAGAGGATACTTCTCTGCAACACCTATCTTATAACGGAAAAGATAGATTTACAGAGATGTCACTAGTCAGCAAAAGTTTAAGCAATTGACAACAGATTGACGATTCACCTTGGTGACAAATGGAAAGATCTCGAAGGTGCAAGAATCCAGACGAAAAATTGAAGGGGGAAAAAGTTACAGATTTTTCGTAAATTTTCCTATGTGACGTCACGCCTGGCTGAAAAGGTATGAATATGCCAAGAGTGTAAGAGAGTTTATCTGCATTTGGAGCCTGCCTCTCGAGTGTCAAGTAATATCGTGGAGGTTTGTGCGTTGCGAGAACCATTAATCTGGTGAGATGAACATTATTACATGTGCTGTTTTATATGTGTTTGTGTTGGTGATTTTGTACCAGTCCTGTATTTTCTATTTGTGCACCTACTGTCCAAGCTTTGCTAATTGTGTGTCATCCTGAAATATCATTTTATGAATAAAATGATATTTGTCATTATCCCCCATTTGGACTCGATTTTCATTCCTTACAGACACACTCAGAAAGGAAAAATTATCTGTAACACTGGTGTCAGAAATGGGATTGTTGGAGTGAATGCAAGTAACTCGTCTACATAATAAAGCCATGGAGGACCAACTAAAAGCCTTTATGAACATGATGAAAGAAATGAGAGCAACGCAAGAAGCCAAGCAAGAAGAATTAAATATAAGAATAAAATAAAATAAGGAGGAATTAAGTAAGCAAATGGAGCAAGGTAAAGAAGAAATGAAAAGTGAAATAATCCAAGGCGTGAAAGGAATGATTGAATAAGTTTTGAACGATGATGTTTAGAAGAAGATCAATGGAGTAGAAGACAAAATTAAAAGGAAGATTGAAAGAGTGAAGAACGAAGTTTAAATAAAAATTGGCAACTTTGAGAAGAGACTTAGTGATCTTGAGAAAAGACCAAACAATGTTCCAAAAAGCTCAGAATTCATATATTCCAGGTCGAGTGTCAAATTTTTGATATTCAATGGACAAACATCATGAACTGTTTTCAAGACTCAGTTTAACACTGTGAGTTCAACTAACAGACGGACTTTATGAAAGCCAGTCAACTTGTAGCCTATCTTCCATGATCAGCAGCGGAGATTCTGCAAGGAATACCAGATGATAAGTTGATGGACCTAACAACCATCAAAAACACTTTAGAATCACGATTTGGTGACAGCCATCTTACCCAATTTTACAGAACTGAACTGAAAACAAGATGCCAAAAGCCAGGAGAAAGTCTTCAGGTGTTAGCTGCTGATGTAGAGTGACATATTAGCTGGCTTATGCAGAGTGTCCCCTGGATGTTCGAGAAAGTTTAGTGGCTCATTACTTCGTCAATGCTATTAGAGACGAGGATACTTAACAAGATTAGTTTAGTTTTTATTAACGTCCCACTAGAAGCAACATGAGGGCTATTGGCGACGGACCTCGGAATTTTGAACCACAGTCAAGTGACGAGGATGACACCCGAGCTGGCACCCCCCTCTCCTAACATCCACACCATGCCAATGGGAGGACGATACTTAATAAGATTGATGGATGCGAAAGACCTAAAGTCAGCTCTGGCATATAGCATGAGACTGTGAAAACTATTTCTAAGATATCCTGACACCAAAGATCAATGGAAATAGGGGAAGATGCCAGTAAAAAAAAGCATGATAAACTTGAATATATTTTCAACCAATTGGAAAAGTTACTAAATAATCATGCTATGGAAAAAAAGAAATAATTTTCGACCAAATCCGACCTGTTGGAAGTGTCCCTCATACTTGAGGGTATGTGCAGAGAGAGTGCCAAAAGATTACATCCAACCAGGAAAACTAACTTTCATCCATCTTTGATGGCAAAGGCTGCCTTTTCTGAATATAGCCCCTGAAGAGAAACTAAAAGTCTTTACTCTTGGTGGAAAGAAAAATGGACTTTATACTTAGAAGGATCTATTTGTGATATCTCATTTTGATGTTGGTAGACACAGATGCTATTATAAGAAAGGACTTGGTTAAGAAATTGAAGGAACAGATTATTTACACAGCTACTAGCATTTCTCTGAAAACTGCTACTGGGGAAAAAGCCAAAGTGCATGGGAAACTGGATGCATTTCCAAAATGTAGAACCAGAAAATTCCAACATAGAGTCTGACATCTCCAAACCATGTATTCTTGACCTAGATTTTCTTGGAAAATTTAATTTTGCTGTAGATATTGAGAAGACTAAGGTAAGGAGGAGAGAAAATTCTTTTGATTTTGGCTGGTGTACAGCATTCAAAGTTATGCTCTGTATTGGCAAATGAGAGGACTATAATACCACCAAATTCAGAATGTCTTATACAAGGAATCTTCAAAGTTTCTTCATAATTCAAATATGCTGTAATGGATTTTCCTTTAGTCTCCCAGAAAAGTGTCCTTGTTGCAGCCACACTTTTTGATTTAAAAAGAGAAATTATTCCTGTTTGCACTCTAAATTTAGACAGTAAATAGAAGATTGTGGGAAAAGGAACTTTATTGTGATGTGTGAACCAGCAGTGGATATTGTCGCTCGTTCTCAAGAATTTTCGGAGTCACAAAATTTTCAATTGACTTTGGAGAATCTCAAAGGACTTAATGAAGTGCAGTGGATAACAGTACAATGATTACTGAAAAAATATCAGAACTTGTTTTCTAACCGCGACAGTGATGTTGGCCACTGCAATATGACTTAACATAAAATTAATAAAGGCACAATCCCCCCTCGCCAATCAAGCAGTACATAAGACATTTGCCTCTTGCAAAGAAAGAGGAAACTGAGAGGCTAATTAAAGAAATGGTGGATAATGGAATAATCAAAGAATCATCAGGATCTCGGTCTTCGCCTATTGTACTTGTTAAAAAAAAGATGGTATGACACAATTCTCCGTTGACTACCGGAAATTAAACATCACGATAGAGGACAGTTATCCTCTACTGTGAATCGATGACGCCCTGGACTTTTTGAATGGAAGCTAATGGTTCCCGACAATGGATTTGAAAAGTGAATATTGGCAAGCAGATATCCACTCTGAAGATAGAGAAAAGACAGTGTTCACCACCAAAAATGGACTTTAAGGTAATGCTTTTCGGACTTTGTAACTCTCCAGCTACATTTGCAAGAGTAATGGAGACAGTTTTACATGGACATTCGTCTGAAACCTGCTTAGTATATCTAGATGACATTATAATAGTTGAACAAACATTTGAAGAGCATTTAAATAATATTTGCAAAATATACCAGAGACTACAGAAAGCAATCTTAAGTTAAGCCCTAAGAAATGGACATTTTTCCAAAAAGAGGTTACTTCACTTGGTCATGCTATTTCAGCGGAAAGAGTTAAAACTGATTCACAGAAAATTAGGGCAGTAGTTGATTGACCTTGTCCAGAGACAGTACACAATCTCCGTAGTTTCCCTGCACTATGTACCAATTATAATCGTTTTGTAAGAGCTCCACTATAACAAAACCTCTGCATAAATTAACTGAAGTCAAATCAAATTTTATTTGGACAGAAGAATGTAATGAATCTTTCAACAGTCTAAAGTAGGCTTTGACAACTTCTCCTGTTTTGACCTTTCCCTGAATTGGCCAAGATTTCATTTTGGATATGGATGCTAGTAATGAAGGAATAGGAGCCATGTTATCCCAGAAAATTGGAAATGAAGAACGTGTCATCACTTATTTCTGCAAGAGTTTGGGCAAGCCTGAAAGAAATTATTGAGTGACACATTAGGAATTATTAGCCATTATTAAATCTATAGAGCATTTCTATATTATCTCTAAGGATGGGAATTTCTTCTCTGGACTGATCATGCTTCCTTGAGATGGTTTTTGAATTTTAAGGAACCTGAAGGTCAGATAGCTTGCTGGATCCAAATACTTCAAGAGTATGATTTTGTAATCCAGCATTGCAAAGGAACCTCACATGGAAATGCAAATACTCTTTCTCAAAGACCTTGTAAAAATAAATGTATACATTGCACAAACGCCAAGAAAAAGTTTGAAATTGAAACGGATATTCCCATGAGGGCCTTAACAATGACAACTTTGGATCCCTGGTCTTCAAGTGAGATCCAAAAAGCATAGCTAGAAGATCCTGCTATTAGGCCAATTCTGGAGAAGAAACTAAATTCAGAGGAGCGACCATCCTGGCAGGAAATCGCTCTGGAGAGTCCTACAACAAAATGATACTGGTCTCTTTGAGACTCCTTACACCTTCAGGATGAGGTCCTATATCATAAGAGGGAGAGTGATGATGGAATTTCCTATCCATGGCAATTAATTCTCCTAAAAAGCAGAATTCAAGAAATTCTGCAAGAGACTCATGACAGCGCAAGTGGAGGGCCATTTTGGAGTAATGAAAAATTCAATTAAAACCCAAGAGCGGTTTTATTGGAATCAACTTTGTGCCGATGTAGAAAAGTGGTGCAGAGAATGCCATGCTTGCACAGCCCAAAAGGGACCCCAAACAAAAGGTCATTAACAGTGCTATAATGTGGGTGCACCATTTGAAAGAATTGGCTTTGGAAATTTTAGGACCTTTCCTCAAAACAACAAATGGCAATCAATATGTACTAGATGATGGACTCTTTTACCAACTGGCCAAAATTCCCATCCCTGACCAGGAAGCATCAACCATAGCTAAGAAACTCATTTGAAGCTGGATTTCATGTTATGGTGTACCTATTGTATTACATTCAGATCAAGGTACAAATTTTAATTCTGCCCTCTTTTCTGAACTTTGCAAATTCTTAGGAATTTTGAAGACTCAGACAATAGCATTACATCCAGAGTTGGATGGCATGGTCAAGAGGTTTAATCGAACAATATTAAATCATCGATCTTTATTTGTTGCAAAGAATCACAGATTGGGATGAACACTTGCCACTTCTTCTCTTGGCCTATAGAAGCGTTTTCCATGAAGTGACCATGTGGGCCTCAGCAGAGATGGTTTTTCATTGAATACTAAGATTGGCTTTTAATATCCCCTTTGGATGACCAAATTATATGCCTTCCTCACCGAATGAGTGCATGAGAAATTTAGAGTCAGGTTTGGAGAACTTACCTGTGTTTTCCAGAGAGAGGATAAAACTGAACAGTGAGCGAATGAAGACTTGTTACAATTCCAGTGCAACAGATTGCTGTTTTAAAAAGGGTGATCAAGTATGTATAACTCGAAGCAACAAAGAGGCCCCAGTTCAAAGTTACAACAGAAATGGGAAGGGCTTTATACAATACAAGAAACTCAACAATGTTATCTACAAAATGTGAGATTACCCAGTACCAAACCAAAAGTCATTCACATTAATCAGGTAACACTATATTAGGTAACTGATCGTAATTGTTGGCGATAAGACTGCTGGGATGCCAGTCTGAAGATGGAGGGCAATTTTTATTAACACCTCTCGTGTGAAGGAAAAGATAGATTTACAGAGATGTCATCAGTCAGCAAAAGAGTTTAAGCAATTGACCCCTCTAACATGGCGACAGATTTGGAGAGAAACTTGTCAACTTTGGCCACAAATGGAAAGATCTCGAAGGTGCAAGAATCTAGACAAAAAAATCGAAAGGGAAGAAAGTTACAGATTTTTCCTGAATTTTCCTATGTAATGTCATTCCAGGCCAGAAAAGTATGAATAAGCCAAGAGCCGGAGTGAGTTGATCTGCTTTTGGAATCTGCCTCTTGAGCGTTAAGCAATACTGTGGAGGTTTGTGTGCAGTGAGAACTATTAATCTGGTGAGCAGAAGATCATATATGCTGTTTTGTATGTGTTTGTGTTGCTGATATCTGTATCAGTCCTGTATTTTCTATTTGTATGACTATTGTCCAAGGTTTGCTACTTGTGAGTAGTCCTGAAGATTTATGAATAAAGTGATATTTGTCATTAACCCCCCATTCGGACTTGATTTTCACTCCATGCACACATATTCAGAGAGGAAAAATTCTCTGTTACAATATATATACACACACACACATATATATGTGTAAATATACATATGTATATATATAAACATATATAAATTAGATAATGGTTTATTTTCATTTTGTATATTTAGGTCTTAACACAATTTAATTAATTTAAGTTAATATAAAAAAAACTTAGTCCATCAGCAATTTTGATAATGCTATATATAAAGTGGTTAAATAATCAATATTATAAAATTTCAAAGTAAAAATTCTAAACCAACAAAGTTTTAAATGGCACACACTGAATAAAAATATTCAATGTTCATTCAAAATACAGTATTACCCAAATAATACAATTCTACATCAAATCAGATCTGAAAAATGTAAAATTCATATTCAACAGAATAACAACACACAATATGAAATCACGCTATTAAATGTATGACAAAAAAATATATATATAAATAGTATCTTTTTAAAAATATTATTACATTTTTTTAAATATATAAATAAAAAATGTGAATTGATTTAATTATGTGATATATACATACTCCTCATCTTCATTCATCTGACTTCCATTACTGTATGAACATTGACTTTTTGTATTTCTGTTTATAAGTTCAGTTTGCAGATCCAGCCATAATTTCATAACCTGATTTATACTTTGAGAACCTTTTAAATCATAATTAAAGACAATAATTAAAAAAAAAAATCATAAAACTACATCAGTATAACATCAAAGAATTTTTCAAAATAGTTTTACAGATATATTTGAAACTGAGGTAACAGAGTGAATAATTAATATGTCATAAATTAACCATAGTTGTGTTGAATAATAAACATACTTAATATTCAACACAACTATTTAGACATATGGTTGAAAGTGTATAAAATTAAAGAGGTTTAAAGAAAAACAAAAATGTCATTTATATTAAAGCAAAAATGTAAGCATTTTACATCAAATAATGCTAACTTTTAATAAACAGTGTAAACAATGCAAGGAAAATGACAAAATTTAATCAAATGTTCAATGACCCACAAATTTTTTTTAAGCAAGAACATTTGATATTAATATTAGATTTTTTTTCAATGCACTGTTTAAATTTTTATAAATATATATATAAATAATTACATACTGATAGAAAGGAGCCCTATACCACTATAGTCCTTTCCGAAACATTTTAATTTCCACTAAAAAAGTTGATTTGGAGGAACACAATCAATTTGTACTACTTTCTTTCTAAAATTCCACATAAAAAAATCATGACCTGATTAATCAAGATTGTGGTCAACAAATATATGCTGTAGTTAAAATCAAACAAAACTAGAGAGAGAAACTCATGGCCAGATTAAGCAAACTTTTAGTAACAAATCTAAGCCAAATAAAAAAATATTGGGTGGAATAAATATTATAAAGAGGGTCAAACTTCAACATAAAAAAACATCAGTACATGCATCACCATCAATGTAATTGATATTAACCCTTTAATGGTTAAGATAATAAACAGTTTTTGATCTTTTATTAAGCGCAGTGCTACGACCAAATGGTCGCCAAAAGTGGTAGCTGTTTTGCCTTGAGTTGCTTTTGAAAATGTCACTCTTTTTCTGATGTAGATACAGAAAACTTGCTCATTTTTAAAAGATAGTCCTTAAAGAATTATTTGCAGTATATTAATGTAATGTTTACAAAAACTGCAATGGACCCTTTTAAATAATTCAGTAAATCATAAATACTGGAAATACGAGTTTGTAAAATAATAAATAAAAATAT
>BMAW01086400.1:70519-136060 GCA_019974015.1 Nephila pilipes
TTAGCTATTGCTTTTCCGCCATTTCAGTAACTAACACCTCTGCCAAATTACATAAGAAAAATAATTAGATCAACAACAATTAGATCGGTGACATTTTCCCTCATTATGCAAAAAATTTCACATTACCCATACTGCAATCTATATATTATCAAACTAACTAAATTTTGTAGTGGATATCGTTTGTAACACAAACAACGCCAGGTAATATATGTGGATGAGCTCAACTCATCATTGCACATAGGGGGAGAGTTTCGCTAGAAGAGTAAAGCTCGTCAACGCACATTATAGTGTATTATTTGAATGCAAGTTGGACTCGTTCATAATCATCAAAGGGTTAAACAAGAAAAAGTAACTGCTCTCGTCCAAGAGATCTGAAGAACTTTTGGAGAGATATCAGATACTAAAATATCTGTCATATGGTTCTTCTATGAAAAGATCTTTAAAGAATACAAGTGTGTAGCATCAAAATTTGTTCTGAAAATTTTGGCATAATATTAAAAGAGAGAGCAGATTAAATTCTAAGAATTGATAATATATATTAAAAATGATTAAATATATGTAAAATGTTGTTAAAGGTGATGAAATGTCTAGGTATTGACTATGATGTCAAAAGTAAATGACAATCAAGCTAATGGGGGATGAAAAGATTAACTACATTCTAAAAAAGCATGTATGAGCTTGTCAAAAGTAAGAGTAATATCTTCAAAAATTTTTTTTTGATGCGTTTCATTTTAAATTTGTATTACCAAATGCAACATTCATGCTTGATATTATATTAATGCTTTCAAAGATTAATGATAACAAATACTATAAAATAACACTGAAATGTGGAAATATCAATGCCTATCATATTATGCTAATGTGTGGTCATAAGTAATTTCAGAGCATGGAAATTTTTTATTGGCAATGAATTTAGCCAACAGTTACACAGTCTTCTTATTAATTAGATTCGAGTGTATTAGGCTTTTGCAAGATAAGAAGTAAATAAAATGGCCAAAAATTTCAAACTAGAGATGAAATCAATAGAATTTTTCGATGCATCAAAAATGCTTAGCAAGTAACTTTCAATAGTTGGAGGGAGGAAGAATGGCAAAGCTATATCAAAGTAGATATCCTATTTTGAAGATAACAAGGACTAAAAGTTATATAAATCTATTTACAGTAAAATAAAAATTCAACCCCCAAACAATTTTTGATCATACCTTGTAACATTATCATATTTGCTTTAACAAATTTAGCCACTTAACAGTTTCTTTTTTTTTTTTGTCACATTATGTCATAAAATAAGCATATTTTTAAAACACAATTTCTCATTCCTTTCGATTATGTAAACTCAAAACAGCAGCCAGAACAATTTTAGACACTGATTTTAAGAAATTATGCTAATTTTTATTTATAGTAAAAAAAATTACCTTTTCACTTAAGTTGGCTTTTTTTAGGAACAATAGCCGAACTGGAAAGAAAACTTTACAAAATGGGATGTTAGAAAAGGGAATGAATTTTTTTCATTTTACTTACATTTAATATCCTCTTAAAATTCAGCTTTGTATGATAAGTCTTAAAACAAGGAGACAAGCATAGTCCAACATCACAATCGTGACAAAAATATCTTGTTTCTTTTCACATCCATTTTCCAAAATCGTTTCTTTTCGAGCAACACACAAAGCGCTTCCTTGTCAGTCTCAACTTCTTGTCGGTGGGAGCGATCACTTCTAAAAAATGTCTTTCAGTCAATCGTAAAAGATTAGGTAAAATTCCTGGTCGTCCTTTTTTCTCAATAACGGTTCCATGTCTTTCGATCAGCCTAACAATTATGTCAAGTCTGAAATTCGGGTGTGAATATTTTCCTCCGTGTTTCTGGCATAAGTCAAAAGCATTCCAAAGCGATATATCTAAGAGGTGGAAAATATCTTTTGTAATATTTCTTCCCTCTTTTCTTTGTTATTGGATAATTGGTAAGATGCTGGTAGATTCGGTCTCCTCCCCCAATGGTATAATTATATTCCATTACTACTTTTGGTTTTTGTTTTATTTCATCCTTGTATGACGGTACTTCAATAATTTCAGGATTATGTACAGTAGACAACAGAGATACTACTTTCTTATCCATTCATTTGAGGATACAACCTTCCCTCTTTGGTAGGCACAGATTTTGCCTCTTTTGATTGCATTTCTTTTGGAAAATCTTTTCTTCTAAGCTTGAGTGTTCCATATGTATCTGTTTTATTGATGAGAAAAATGTCGGCCCGTTCTGGAGAAGTATAATAATTGTCCATTGTTAGACAGTATCCTTTATTCAATAGTGGCTGCATAAGAGTCATAACAACTTGAGATGACTTGTACAGGTGCTGGTAATTATTATCAAATAGTGTACTGTTCCCAGTGTATATAATGAATTGATATACATACCCTGACTTTGATTCACATAGAATAAAACTTTTTATGCCAAATTGTGATCTATTTCCCTGTATATATTGTTTCCAGTGTAACCTTTCTTTGAACAGCATCAAACTCTCATCGATTGTTATATTTCTTTCAGATATGATAGTTTTTCGATAATAAGTATTCAAATACTTGAATATCGACCACAGTTTATGCAACTTAGGACACTCGTGTGTTTTAGTGTCATATTTGGTGTGATCTGAAAAATGTAAATACCGATGAATAAGATGAAAGCGTCGATAAGACATTATTTTTGAAAAAAAAAATGGAGTCGATGTTGAATGTCTCTTACTCCAATAGTGTTCAACATCAGGCTTTTTCACAATTCCTAAAATATTCAAAGGGATAAAAACTTGAATTTTGTTTTTCATCATTGGTTCCCATTTTCTTGTTCTGCTGCTTCTTTATAGATTACTGTTTCGAATAATTCGATCTGCATATTGATTAGTTTCAAGGAGATTATCATTAAAGAAAATATCAAGAAATTGTAGGGTTCAATTACTTATATCAAAGTTCAAATGAACAGCTGGATTCACAGTGAAAGGAAAACATAGTGGTGCTAAAGGAGGATTATTAGTATCAATTTCACAAAAGTTCCAAACTTTAGTAAGATCATCCAACATTTCCGTTTCCTCATCATTAGAGAAGTCCGATAATGAACTTTCGTAACTACCAGAACAGTTTAGTGAAATTTCAGATTCACTGTCTGATCCAACATCAGAGTTACCTTCTATTACAAACCACTCATTCTGCTTTTATTTTACCTCCAAATTAAAAAGAAATATTATTAACAACATGTGATTCTCTCAGCAAGTGAAAACCAAATTAGTGTTTCTTCCCGCGTAAAAAAAGCAGTAATATTTGACCTAGAAACCAGTTCAAACTTGTTTTACAATCTTATCTTTACTGGACAACTAGAGCCACCTGTTAGAAACATTGCAAATTAAAAAGGAGAAAAAAATGGGCAAATCAGAGGATTACCGAAGAAAAATGTGTTTCCCGAGCGGCATTCGGGCAAAACTGATAAGTGGTTAAAGTACAGAATTTGAAATACTTAAAATTTAATCATGAAAATTCCTCATGTTAAATAAATTAAAAAGAGAACTTTCATCATTTTGTGATAAATATTCATCATTAAATTGAGGTGCATCCTTTTTATTTTATGTTAACAAACTTAATGGCTATAACATTGAGTTTCATAAGAAGCATATGTATACAAATTTATAATATAAAAACATAAACTATTTTTCAATATAATTAATATCTATCAAGTTAATAATATCAATGACAGGAAAATGAGAGCACTAAGTTGTAACCCAAAACTAGTTAAAGAAAAGCAAAAACTATAAAATACCTTTATTTAAAGATTCACTTAATTCTTTGCCACCCTTTTCTTTTAATTTTTTCCAAACAGAAAATTGTGGCAGTTTATTTACTGTAAGTAGCAGCTTCTGCAATTTGATCCGTGCTTCAAACAGACGATTCATTATTTCTACAAATTAAATCACATAGTTAATATACATATATAACACATTCAGTATCTTATTCATAGTTTAACTGTACCATGAAATTTGAAATATGGTAAATTTTTCTTAAAATGCATACAGAATGAAGTTTAGAAAATATTCCCAAGAAATTTCAAAACAATGCTAAACAGTATTTCACAACAGATATGATCAAGGTTAATGATTAAATGAACTCTGAATATTGTTGTAAAAGATGAAACTTGAACATTGGGAAAATATCTTCAAAATGTTTCCTTATATTATGTGAAATTATTTTAAATACATGTACATTGTCTTAATATTTTATACTGTAGTATTACACAAACAGAGTGAATATGTGATAAACATCTAAATTCAATCAATTCTTGATTATAATATATATTTATAAGTGATTGCTATATAAATATGTATTGCTTTAATTATTAAAAGACGATTTAGAACTATATTGATTTATTTACAAGACATTATATTTACAAGTGCAATTGTATTGCTAGCACTAATGGCGGACAGAAAAAGAATACAGAATAATTATTTTTGTAGTAAACGTAACACAAAACACAAGTTGAGTAGTATCTGTCCTTGCTCTGTTCAAGCGATTAAATATCACCACATATTAATAGTGCATGACTTCAGATGTTAGCAAATCTAAAAACGATAAACAAAATATTTGAAGTACTATTGTATATTCCAGCATCTCATGCAGATAATCTTTTTTGAATGTATTAGGCATAGCTCTCTATTAATGCAATGAAAATAAAATTTGACACACTAATGATTGTGAGTGATGAGGACAACACTTGTGCTGCCTTCTCCTTCTCCAAACTTCCACACCATGACACTGAAGAGTTCATATTTGAAGTCTTTTTGAGAGTTTGCTCACAGGCTAATTTTATAACCTAGCCAAGATACATAGAGTGCAAACTTTCAATAATTTTAATTTATTATATTTTCTTAAAAATTAAGCCTTTTCAAATTTACAATATTTTTTAAAGCAATGTCAATATATTAAAATTAATCTAATAATTAAATTCCCTTTAAATGAATATGCAGTTAACTCGCTCTTCCCTTTCTGAAGAAAAAATACATGCTAAAATATCCAAAATGTACTTTTTTTCAGTAAAATATTTCTATATGAACAGCATGCAATCTAAAAAATATCTAAGGAAATCAGAACAAATATAATTTGCTGAAAGATGGTCAAGAAAGCAACACAGTAATAGTCCCCCCTCCATTTATAAATCATGAATCAGGAGACTTATTTTAAAATAATATAAAGTATAAATGAAGCACAAATGAATACAAACCTTTCTGATTATTTATAGCTTGACTCTTTTCAATTTCTGAAGATACATCAATGTTTGAAAATTCTTTAGTCATTTCATCTAGAATATGTGCATAGAGAAAAAAAAATTAATTTTTTTAAAAAAATACAAGACTTTATTACAATTTTAATACAAATTATATAATTTTTGTACCACTGGGTTGGTTTTCAGTATCTTCTTCACTGGAATCCTCTTCCTCCTCCTCCTCCTCCTCATCATCATCATAACTGTCAAGCTCTTCACTTAAAATATTAATCACATTAATAACATTATTTCAAAAGACAAACATAGCTTTAATTCTTTAAAAATGCATTCCTTTTAAAAGACTGTAATAACATTTTGAGATTATTACTGAATATGTTTATTGAGCTTAACATACATGTTACTGTTACAATAAATAGAAATTTTAACATATAAAAATTCAATATCATTATATTTGAAGAATACTCTAATTGCAATTTGAAATCTACAAAGAGTTAAGATATTAGCTATTTCAACAATTTTATATTCCATTATTTATCTTCATTAACATTAATCTCTTGATTTTGAATATGTTTAAATCATTTTTTTTAGCATTTTTACCACTCTTTTTAATAATCTGCAGATTGAATAAAATGGTCATCCTTTTAATTTACAGATAAGACAGTATACAAACATATATCAATGGTGCAAGCAGAATTTTTCTTCGGAGGTAATCTAAAGATTTGTACTTATTCAATCATAGATAAAAAATAATGTTTAAACTATCATTTTAAGAAACAATTTAGTACTGGAAGAGTTATCCACTTCGCATGTATACCACTGACACATATTTACTGTGTTTTCTTATCTGAATAATTTGTTACATAATTATAATCTAAAGAAAGAAATAAAGTTTTCTCAAGTCACAATACTCTATTTTTTTTACTACATATTTACTGAAAAAAATTATTTTAAAATTATTACTGTTCTTTAGATTTAGAAGCAACAAGCTTTCTGAAATTTTTCATATCATCATTATTCACATCTTCATCATAATCTTCAGCACCTTCAGAATAAGATACATCACTAGATTCCTCATCTGAGTCTCTGTCACTAGGAGTGCTTTTATCATCTATAAAAAAATATTTATATAATTTGTGACACATTTTGACTAACTTTAAGCATTCGATATATTGTGAATGAAATACAAAGACATGGTCTTAAACAATTACTAGCCAAAGAAATAAATATTCACAATTTACACATTTTTTTTTAATTAAGCACATTTAAAACACAAAACTAAGGTTAATTAAGTGATTAAACATTTATTAGATGAATTACTCATACCTTAAAAAATCTCTGAAAATAAATGTTATAAGACCAAAAGTGCTAAATGCTGTGACTTTGAAAAAAAAATTAGTTTGAAAATTTGCATTTACACACTTTTTGGCCTACAACCCAATCATAACAAATAAAATTTTTTAAAATTGCTATTAAGATGATTTTAATATCATTAGTAAGCATTTTATTTTTAACTAAGTGGTATAATTTGCAGCAAGCAAAAATAAATTGCCAATAGGATTTCATTACCATATGATGCACAAGCAACAGGTAAAATTTAAAATATATTCCTTATAAACAAATGAGTCACATTTATTAAATATTTTGTTCAAATCAAGAAAGTACAGAAAATGAAATTTTAACTAACTTAAATCAATTTAAAGGTTTAATTTTTGAGGTAGATAAATTAAGGTAGAAATCATTGAAATTTATAATACGAGATGTGGATATTAAATGACGAGACTGACACAGCTATAGAAGAAATATACATGTGCCAAACTATAGCAAACATGCTTAGCATGAAACATTCTCTTTTGAATGCATTACCTCTCGCTTTTGCAAACAAATCTGTATAGCCTTAGCCTTTGATTGCATTAGTTATTTTTTTATTTCACCAGAAAATTTATAAGTGATACAATAGAACAACAAATTGTGAAATTTCACATGTAACTTAGATAAACCATTACTGAAACTTATAATTTATCGAAAGAAGTGTATGGCAATGAATGTTTATCACATGCATGTTTTTAGTGGTTTAAGAGTTTTCAACATGATTGAGAAGACGTTGAAGATTATTCACTCCCAACTCATTCTCCCACATGAAAAACAGATGACAACATTTAAAAATCAGTAATCTGGTTTGATCTGACTGTTGGTTAAGTATTCGTGCGATTGCTGAGACAGTAGGACTTGACAAATTTTACATAATAATTTTAACAATCAAAAAGTCTCCCAAAATGGTGCCTAAAATTCTCACATTTGGACAAGAAGAAGCTCACAAAAATGTTTGTACTGACACTTTGAATGCCAATGAAAATGACCCAAACTTATCGGAAAGAATAATAATGAGTGACGAATTGTGGATTTTTTCTTAAGATCTTGAAACAAAACACCAATTCCATGCACTGGAAAAGCCTATCTTCACCAAGAGCCAAAAAAGAGCTCGAATAACCAAAACAAAATTCAAAGCAATGATGATTGTTTTCCTCGATATTCATCGAATTGTGTACTTTCACTGGGTTTGGTGAGAATAAGTGGACATAACAAGAAACCTGATTTTATACCAAAAAGGATGCACCCTATTGTTTTACAACAAGAAGTCAATCTTCATATCAATGAAATGCTGCACTTCAAACTAATAGAACCAAATGAAAGTGAATGGGCACATCTAATCATGCATGTCCAAAAAAGATGGGAATCTCACATATTACAGACATTTGAATAATTACACAGTAGCAAATACATATTCTATGCAAAATCCAAAGGAACTTTTGTTTGAGGTAGATCAAGCTAATTATACAAGTGTTCTAGATCTCACCTAAGGGCTATTGGCAGATGAGACAAAACTCTATACAACCTTTGTGATACATGGAGGACATTACTAATTTTATGTTATTCCTTTCAGAACGAAAAATGAAATTCACTTTCAGACATTTATGGATAAGTTTCTAGTAGAGGACCATGGATATTGTCATTCAAATATTTACAATTTTGGAGTTTTCTCCAAACCATGAGAAGAGCCATTAGTCATTTGTATATAGTATAACAAGCTATTCAAAAATTCGTATTTCCTTTGAATTTGGAAAAAGGGATTTTGAAAGAAAGCAAGTACAGTTCTTACGCCATGTGATAAGTTCAGGGAACATCCCCTAGACTTAACAAGATTGAATTAATTAAAAACATATCTATACCAACAACAAAAATAGAACTGTGTTCCAAATAAAATTTAATAGAATGAAGCTACAGCAAATGCTTTAATGGCCTTAAAAACAGAACTGACAAAAGCACTGTCCTTATGCACCCCTAATTTGTCCAAATCCTACAAGCTATACGTGGATGCTTCATCAATTGCAATAAGTACCTGTTTGTCCCAAAATGATGAACAAGGTAAGGAAAATCCTATTCTATTTTTAAGTAAAAAACAGACAAACCCAAAATCAATAGGCAACCATAGAACATGAAGTGTATGCCATGATAGAAGCAATAAAACATTTTGATATTTGCATAAAAAAAAAAATCAAATTAATATCAGATCACAATTCTCTAACTTAATTCTTTACTACTCCTCATAGAGCTGAACTGACTCATAGGACATTAGCTCTTCAAGGATTTAAAATTTCCATTTATATAGGAAAGAGACTAAGCATGGGAATGTTGTTACATTATCTATGCTGCCTACTCCTATCAGCTTGAATAAAAATGAAATCAAAGATTTTGTTTTGCATGTTTTGTTATAATAATTTCAGAACTGTCAGGAATTAAATGTTTTGAGAAATGTATAATGGAATTATAATAAATATTACAAACTATTTATTTTGAGTTTTTAGTAGAGTTAGTTTATTGTTTTATTAATATGAATATTTCATTTTAATACTATTAATTAGTTACATACGAAATTAAATTTCTGTGGAAATTGTATAAGTAAAAGCTGTTTTAATGAGATGCCTGAGAAAATTCTTCCTTTCATTCCTTGGTTCATGGTTTTCTTCATCTTTTTATGTGTACAATTTCTTTTTAGCTTTTATTCACTTGGAAGATGGATGAGCTTTTAAGGGGGCAAGGAAATGTCCAGCTCATGAATTATTGTGTCAAAGTGATCGACTGTTTTGGAATGTGATCATCAGTTTTTTGGAATGAGAGCAGATTTGATATAAATACATTTTAAGTCCGTTATAAGTTTACATTATGTTCAGCCCATTTGTTATGTGTTTGTTTTGTCTAATAAATGCAAAGCTAAAATTTAGGCCTCTTGTCCTTTAATTGTCATAAAAAGTTGCATCTGATTTTTAGTTAGAAACATTTATATTAATATAACAGCTCAAAAAATCAGCAATTAAAATTTTATTAATAATTGCTATCTTTACCCCATACTGAAAAATAGGAACCTAGCTGATGTACAGATGGAACCATAAGCATGTTCCCATAAAAAAATTCACTTTATATTTTTTTTAAAATTTAATTGTTAAGTGACTGATGAAGCACATTTTGTCTTCTCTGTGCAAGATACGTCACACATATTCATTCATTCCTTTGCAAACAGATCATAGTAGTTTATATATTGTTATTTTAATACATTTACTTTTTTGTTGTGGAATTACAATTCTATTCCAAATGAGTAATTTGAAAACGAATATCCGATAAACAATTCAAGAACCTCCTATTAAAAAAAATATTTTCCACAAAACTTTCAAAGTTTTTACAACAGCCCCTCTATGATACTGATCATCCTTCTATTCAAAACATCTTTATATATTCCTCAAGCCCCAAAATCAAACACCTTCAAAATATGAAACTCTAATAGCTTATATCTGCACTTTTTACTCCATTCTTCTGTATACCAAGCACTGTACAGTGGACAGTGGATAAATTGCCCACACTCAAACATTTGGACCAGGGTTGAAATCAATGACTTATTTTTCATCAGCCTTTATATATATATATATATATATTATCACTAATTTTTATTTACTTAAAAACTTTTCTTTTTGTACATATTTCTTTTGAATTTATTATCCTTATTTTTGAATAGTTTTCTTTCATGTTTTAAGATTTTTTACCATAATGTCAATACAGTAATTTTGTATATTTTGTGGGATAGCTTTGGAAGAAAACATTGCAAAATCATGACTCTTGCACCACCTGAGAGATATATGAATTAATAAGCCTATTTTTGACGAATTTTCGAAAATGGTAATTAAAAATTTGGATGCAATTTTGGATTAAAAAAAAATAAATTAAAGCATTAATTCCAGAAATCTATTAATCCAAACAACATTCATATAGTAACTGAACAAAAAAGTTTTAATAATAATTATAATCCCTTGTAGCTAACTTAAAATTACTCAAAATATTATTTAAAAGACGGCCCTCATTAAAAACTCGGTAGATCCCCGTTACAGTGATGCTCGACAATGAATCACCAAACAACAAAGAAATATCGCCAAGATAGGCTTCACCAATTTGATGATGACCTCAGCATAATCGTAATTTGACAGGGATTATTATGACAGGGAAGTTCCAAAAACTCTTATGCTTTGAGCTAAACTGTTAAAATTTTCAATTTACCCACTTGAAGAACAGATATACTAGTTAATAATTTAACTGCATAAGTTTTTGTAAAAATGAATATTGGTACATCAAATCTACTTAACATCCAATGAAATAAATGCATGAAAATACTGAACTCCAAAATTACGCTGTATGCCTAATATGAAAGTAGGTATTCTTGTTCATATGTTTTGATAATGAAACAAATAAATCACTAATATGAAAATAATAAATCTTTGATAAAATGCTATTAAGTAAAAAGAATAAGAAAATATTGATACCAATAAGATAAATTATTCTTACCTTCTTGAAATATACGTCCCAGATCTCGTCTTGATACTTTTTTTCCTGCATAAGTTGGATCGACATCTTCTAATAATGGAGCAGTTTTTCTTCTAAGATCACTTATTTCAGCTTCTTGAGTTTCATTTATTTCTTCAGTAAATTCTTTTGCAGCCGAATCTGAAAAATAGAAATTATTACATATATGTTTGTGTGTATAATTATCATGAACTTATTTTTTTCCAAACTGCATTTTAAGCAGGCAGATAAATCGGTACTTGTCTGTTACAGCGGCATCTGATGATGAATCACCTAGTAGGTTGTATCAAAAGATAGTCTTCATGAGTTTGGCAACGACTTGGATAATCGTAATTTGACAGGAGCCACTATAACCGACAAGTACTAATAAGTCGTACAGACATTTTATATCAACTATTTCAATAGAATAACGTAGGCTATCAATACAAAACAGAAATTTTTTATTATTTTTAATTAGAAGTTTGACACATCATTTGTGAGTCTGTATTCAATATTTGTGTATGTGTATTCAATATATATAATACATATGTTTAATGGTTAAATTACTTTAATAATAATGACTTTCAATAATCTGGCGGTACTCTGGTCCAATATCTGTCAAAAGTACTGAGAGTGGGTACAGTATAACAGCAAATAAAAGTTTTAATTCATTATATGTGATCCTTATAAATATTAATATAAAATATCAGTAAAAAAATGAGCTTTTTAAACATGGTGTTTCTTTAAGACTTCACACTTCCCATAACATAATTTTTGTATACCTTACATTTTCAGAGCAAAAGGGAACATTGAGTCAAATTGAATTTATACAATAATTAGTTTGGAACTTTTCTATTATACTGGCGCAAATCCCACCAAGTAGATTTTATTGGCGACAACACACAGTAAACACATATTCCGTTTGGTGCCGGGTGTACCATTTTTGGCGACTTTATCGCTTACGCCGGTATAATGGAAAAGTACCGTTAGCTTTAATAATTTATTTTATTATTTGACGTTTATTAAATTTATCATATAAAATAAATGCATGTAAATTTTTTTTGCTAAATTAAAAGCATTGTAAGTGAACTAATAATGACTCACAAAAGACGTGCAAGAATTCAAAATGCTTTAAAAATTGATGACACATTTTAAAACCAAATACACAATGTGAGTGGGTTAAGTTACATATATCCATCTGGTGACTTGGCGAGAAACTTGACGTAATATTTAAGTCTTTAAATAATTAATTTTAATCAATTAATTTTTTATTAATTATAATTAAATTATCATAATGTCATCCATAACAATCATGCACATAAAATTTCAGCTCAATTGAGCACTTTAAAATGTAAGAAAAAAGCTTTCAAAGTTTTGACCCAGACAAAGGTATAACGCAAGTTAAGAAACCCCATTAACCCGTTTCCGCCCAGCATCATATTTATAGGACAGTTCATTTTCACCATTATAAATAAAGCTATTCAACATTTTGCCTATTCTTTTTCTACCACTGAAGGGTAATGGTTTCACCCTACTTACTTAAACCGGTTTGGACCGGATGGAAGCCTTTTTCAGCCAGCTGCAGACATGTAAACTTCGCCATTTTCATGATTTTTTCTTGAATTTCATTGTAATTGTACGAAAAGGTTTTAAAGGTAAGTTTAAATATTTTTTCAAAATTTATATTTCAGATATTCTATTAACAGATATCTTATAACGTTTTAAAATTACTTTAACTTTTATTAGTTTTAATTACAAATATAAACTACTGTCCTAAAAATAGGATGCTGGGTGGATTCGTTAAATTTTCTGGTATTTAGTTTATTTCATAGGTGCTCAAGATGTCGCAGTAAAAAGTTTTTCAAACTGCCAAGGAAGCTCTAGGATATCTATTTTCGGAGGAATTAGAGTCCGAAATGATTGCTTTGCCACCTGAAGTAGATGCATTAACAGATGAAGGTTTTGATGACACTGAAACTCTTGACCCATCTGTAACAGACATTGCAGGTAGTATTGAAATTTCTGTACCTTATGAAAACCATGATGATCATAGAGAGAAAGATTTATGAAACAAAAGTAAAAAGCGAAGTTGTTCGGAATCGGGATCAAATACACGTAAGAAAGGTAAAAAAGAGTTAATAGCAGATTGGTGAAAAGTTAGGCCAAATTATAATTTTTCTGATGAAAGTAATGCCTCAAAAAAAACTATGAAAAAGCTGTAAGCACTTAGAGGGTCTATCACCCATAGAAGTTTTTGAAGAATTTTTGTCTCTGACATATTTGGAGCATATTTTAACAGAAACAGAAAAATATGCCAAACAATGGAAAAACAAACCAGATTTTTCCTTAACAACTGAAGAATTAAAAACATTTATCAGTTTTTTGATTTTCTCTGGATATCATACACTATCAAGTGAACATGACTATTTGTCAGATAAAGAAGATTTAATGGTTCCTATAGCAAAAAATTCAATGACTAGAAACAGATACTTAGAAATAAAATCTATGAATCATTTTGCTGATAATAATGAAGCCAAGTCCCAAACAAATGACAGAGCTTTTAAAATTCCAAAATTAATTACTGAAATGAACGCAAATTTTCAGAAATGGGGAATTTTTGACAAGCATCTATCTATTGATGAAATGATTATTCGATATTACGGTCATCATTACTTCATGCAATACATTAAAGGTAAATCCATAAGGTTTAGGTATAAGATGTGGGCATTATGTGGGAACAATGGCTACTGCTATAATTTTGATTTGTATTGCGACAAGGAAGTTGTTGATGATGCTTCTTCCGTAGTTCTTTCAAAAATTTCCTTGGAAACTCAAGTTGTAAAAAAAAAATGTTTCAGCCAGTTACTGATTCTAAGAGTCATATAATTTATTTTGATAATTTTTTTAATTCCCATAATTTGTTAGTTGACCTAAGAAAGAATGGATTTTGAGCAACAGGAACAATAAGAAGTGACAGAATACAGCATTGTCCTCTTGAAATTGATTCTACTTTCAAAAAGGCTAGCCGTGGTTCACATGATTTCTACTTTGATGTGAAAAATAAAATTACTGCAGTAAAATTTAATGATAACAAATGCGGTACACTTGCAACAAATTTTGACATAATTGAGCCACTAACATCTGTTTCAAGGCGTGAAAAGAGAAAAGCAGAAAAAAATAAAATCGAACAGCTATGTCTCGTAAACAATTATAACAAAAACATGGGTGGTGTAGATTCTCATGATTGGCTTTTAGAGAAACATACTATAAAAATCTGTGGTAAAAAATGGTATTGGCCAATTTTTACCCGAATTGTAGATATGGCTGTTGTAAATACTTGCATTATTTACAACATGGTAAATGCAGAGAAAATGAGTATCAAAGAAATAAGGAGACATATTGCAATAGCCTATCTAAAAAAAGGCAACACAGTACAAAAACAAATCGATAGACCAAGTTATACAATTTCATCTCGAGTGAAGGATATAAGACACTGTTAGACAGGATGGAGTTGGCCATATAATTGGTAAAAGAGAAAGACGATGTCAAATGCAAAATTGTTCGGGAAAACCTCTTACATTTTGCATGAAATGTAATGTAACTCTATGTACAAAATGTTTTGCAAATTACCATACATAGTGTGAATATGTTTAAACTTGATAAAAAATCTCAAATTTATTTGTATTTCATTTTATTTTGCATTAAATATTAAAGTTCAATTGTTTCGGAACAGAAATGTATTCAAGTAATTAAAAACAAAGGAGAAGTACTAAGTGTTCAAAAACTATTTATAGGATATTTATAGGATAGTAATTATCTCGGATCCTAAATTAATGGTGTGGAGTTTAATTGCACATTATATTTAATTTATGTATTTAGAACATAATTTTAAAAGTTTTTAACAAAATTTCAACTTTAAATTAAGTTGGGCGTTAAAGGGTTAAAATAACATGGGTTAAAAACGAGTTTTTTGAACATGGGTTTTCTTTTAAACTTCACATTTTGTGTAGTATAATTTTTTATGCCTAACATTTTAAGAAGAAAAGGGAACATTGAATCAAATTGAGTTTATCCAATAATTACTTTTAAAAATTTATTTTATTATTCTACGTTTAAAAAGACAGACACAAAATACAATGGACAGACAAAGCAATAAAAAGCTTTGAGAAACACAGACAAATATTAATATATTCAAGTCCCTACTGAACTACATCAATCCTGAATTATTTTTTGTCTTTGCACAGACCCCTCAAAATAGGCTGTAGGTTTTGTACATCAACAATTCGAAAATGAAAATTAGAAATCAATCATATATTTTTTTTTTCTTTCAAAGAAACTAATTGAAATACAAAAGAATTACAGCACATGCGATCATGAACTTATAAGCATACATTTTTTTTTTTAACCAAATAATTCAAACACCTTTTGAAGGGCTGAAACTTTGCAATTTAAACTGTTCATTAATCAGTTACTTATGACTTTTTGGAAATGAATATTTCCCACAGACAACTGACATCCTCATGATATATCACAATTTTCCAGACATTCACCTCAAATTGAAACATTTTTTCCCTTTTGAATTCCTTTAACATTAAAAGGTTTATATATTAATGCAAATTGTATTCATATTCTTTATTATGACACTTCCTAGATTCACATTTATTCATCAATACATTTATTAAAACAATTCTGAGCTTATGGAAAAGAAAAATAATTGTATTTTTTAGGATAATTATGCTATTTCCTTCAAAATTTTAATGGAATATAATTTGATATTCAAAATTGATTTCTAACAAGCAAATAATGAATTTTTATTTAATTCATCTTTAATTCAGGTAAATAGGTTTACTTGCCGAGCAAGTTCTACAAATAATTTAAATCTATTTTCAAATCAATGTGTCAAGGTGGTTTTAATTATTGTTAAAAGTCTGTTTTAATTTTTACCAAGTTACTGTAAAAGATAAGTATTACGTTTCTTTTAAAAAAGACCAGAGTAAAGAGAATGTTTTGTAAATAAACTTTATTGTGGCTAAGTATCAATACAAAATCATCTTTTGGTAAAGTGAAATTTGATGTCATTTATAGCAATAGTACATTAACTACAGAAAGGAAAGCATTTGAATGAGAGAAAAAACTTAATTTTATAATTAATTTGAAACTTATATGTTGTTTTTGATTTTACTTTATAAATAAGTTTTTATGGTGCTTTCTTTTCTTTACATGGCTCAATGAAAATTCAGATAATATAACCACAAAAGCAAATATAAATCAAAATTTCAAATTGAAAGAGAAGTAATACAGTATTGTAGAATTGAATGTTCTGACTAGACTGTTTCTTCACTTTCCGAAATCTTTGACTTTTGATAGTTTGTACAAAAAAAAGCTAATTATTTTTTAAAAAATCAATAACTTGCAAGTTATTCATTAGGTAAACATTTCTTTAGAACTGCAAATAGTAAGCAACCACTTAGAAACTGACCCAGATAATTCCTCACCAAATATGAAATGAGGAAAACGTAAATTACAAAAAAGATAATAAATAAAATCTTGAGGTTGCTTAAAAATTTCATCAGAGATACTGATTATAAAAGAGCATTAATAAGCATATTCTATTATTCATACTGCATTATTTATTTTATTTAACTCGTGATAAATTTTTATAAATCTTAATATACAAACATAAATGCTAAGTCATAATTAAATTTTACAAAAGATGTATTCATAAATTTTTGTATCACATTCGCAAAACGACACCATATAAATTTTTGGTACTTCTCCATTTTGCAGTGCAAGCGATAAAATCACCAAAAATGATACAACAGACGCCAAGCGGAATATGTGTATACTGTGTGTTGTCGCCAATAAAGTCTGATTGGCGAGATTTATGTTGGCGAAATGGAAAAGTAACAAATCTTTTTGAATCACATTTTTAACGACTACAGACAATATTCTTTTGCAATTACATTAACTAACAATACAAAAAAACAACTCACGCTTCATATAGATTTATTTCATAAAATCTGAAAATGAAATGTAAAAAAAAAACTCATGTTTCTTAATCTTTTTAATACCAACCTGAAGTATATAGCCTCACAAATTCATTAATCTTTCATATATATGTGTCTGAAATACTGAAACCATCAATGAATAATCACAAAGTTAGATATATGATTAGATAAGTCTTTGTGAAAATTAAAATCTAAACTTCAGAATACAGCATGTGTCAATTAGTAAGAATCTTTTTTTTTTATGAATCTTTTTATAGTGAATCTTCTTTTGTCCAGTATCATTTTTTGAGCTCTTATGTACTTGATATGTTCTTAATTGCTTCTTATATTTAACAATTTATCACCTCTGGTTTTTCAATAATTAATACAATTTACCCAAAACTTTCATCTACCACTGGATGATCATAAACTATTATAAATTCATTTAAAAAATTGGTGTTATTCATATTTAATAAAAACGAAAACATTTGTATTTTAAATTATTGAAGTTTTCATCTCGCTAGAATCTCATTTTCTCCAGTGTTCTCACTCCCAATCAAATTTCTCTAATAAAGCCTACCAAAATTCTTGATATAACTTTGGAAATCACATACTATGCCTGTTCTTGTTAATCTTACAGCAATGGAGTACCAGTCTAGTCAGTGGTGGTTTGCAAAAGCACATATGCACCCCCAAGATTTCAATTTTCTCTCAAAATTGAATTATTTTAGCATGATTCATTCATTACACTAATGAAGTTATTTTCTAAATTTTAAGCATAAGAACTTTTTCTTCTCCTCACACTTCAATTTTTTTTTCATCAAAAAGAAAAAAAAAAAATAGTTCAACTAAGCTGATTCCTGAGAAACAAATAGAAAAGTCTTTGCTGTCTGTAACAGAAAGCATCTGGTTTAGTGTTTTCTGAAGAAGAGTGGAGGGAGGAGAAAGCCTTCCTAAAAAAATGCAAATTTCATTCTCGTGGTATCTAGAGAGAGATAGAGAGAGAAAGCAAAGTTTATTAGTGCATGAGCCAGATATGGCTATGGTGTGCCAAATAAGATTTAACTGTGATCTAGACATGAAGAAAAGACACAAATTGGTTGACAAGAAGGAGGGTCACAAATAGAGAAGGATTGCTAGGGTAACCCAGGTCTCTGGTATCTAAATCATTTTACTTTAATGATCTTTACTTTTTAAATTTTTATGACATGATAAAATTATATCAATATTTGAAAAGTTTTAAATAGGAGAAATAAGATTCATATACTGTATGCTTAGCTTTTTAACGAGTGGTAATTATAAACTGAAGATATTGTTTCTGTTATGGGTATGATGATATGGGTTCAAATCGGGAATAGGGTGTCCCCCTAGGAGATTAGCGATAATTGGTGATTTAGGTCATGATAACCCTAAGCATACTCAATGCTTAAGTCACGCACATTTGGCAACCTATCTAGGAAGTCGCCAATCTCCTTGGGGATACCCTATTCCCGATTTGAACTGATGATATGCCTTCCCCCCCAATTATTTTCTGAGTACACCACTGGTTCTAGCACATTAAATTTCCCAACTGTTGAAAGAACTGTCAGTACTCTTGACTTCTATGGATGAGGGTTTGATTAAAAAAGAATATGAATGTTTAAACTGTGGAGGAAAAAAATGCTGTCAACTGAAAGATTTAATTGAAAAATACAAATAAATATGTTATTCAGATGAAGTGGATAGCAAGCATTATGTTAATAAATTTATTAAAGAAGAAAACAAAATTACAAGTGAAGTCTTGTTGATGCAATTAATGATTCAAATGACAGCAAATTCATGGAGTACTACTGAGATGCATCTATTGAAGCCCATAATTAATGATTTGGAGAGTTTCTGCCGTTCTATCCGTGAAATAACTTCACTGAAAAATAAACGTTCTTTTTGGCGTACTTATTCTTCGAAATGTAATAAATATACCTCCCTTTTCCCTGAAATTGCTCTTTTTTCAAATTGGGAAGGAATAGAACAATAATTTGCAAGTTATTCATTGAAAACCAAGTATCGCGATTAGAAATAAAACTGAAATGCGCAAATTCATACAACAATATGTATTTGTTTGAAAATGTATCATTAATTAGTATTTAAAGATTATAAAGAACCAATATTAGTTACCGTATTCGACAGCATCTTCAGGATCTAGAATTACATTTGCAGATTGAGTAGTCAATTCCGCTATTTTTTCACCCCAAGATGTCATAATTTGAAATGAAATATGAATATTTATATGTATTATGAACAAAAGCTTTACTAAAGTGTTTATTAATGACCAGAAACTGAAGAAATCGAACCACGTGTTAAAATGATTGATTGATTGTTGGGCTAGATATAAAGCAACAAAATGGTTTAAAATTTTTTTTCAAATAGATTGATTTATTGCTTGATATTGAGTAATAAAGGGTACTATCATTTTCGAATTGAACGCTATGTAGACAAATAATGGAAAAGAATGCTGAATTTGGTACACTTGAGAAAAAAAGCTTATTTATTTTGGATAAGTAATTTCAATCTGGATTACTTTCCGTTACTTGCTCTGTTTGACGATCTTGGCACGTTTCGAAAAAAACTTCAACCCCTCTATGTAGAGATTCCCCCATTAATTCTTTGGAGAAATCAGTATTAAATAAAGGAATGCTTAGGATTTTTTTTTTATTTGGGATGAAATACTTTGATATTTAATTATTTGTAACCTTTGTTGCTCTATATTTGACCTTCAATCAATCAAACACCTTCTAACTGAGCAAAATGACGGCGCCTTGTATGGTTTCTGTTTTTGTTCCATGTGGTAGTTTAAGTGAATTACCTGAAACATGCTACATTTTTGGGCACAGTCAACCCACGCTGGAAGGGTTTTTAATCAATTGCAACACCTTATGTAAAACTGGATCTTTCAGCTATATTAAAGAAATTGTAGATGAAACAACGTATGATGCTGAATTTTCACCCAAGTTTGGTTTTTTAGGTGTATTATATTGTTCTAAAAAGAGAAAAGAATGTATGTTGGATGACTTTAAATTCATCAATGAGCCAATTTCTTTGATTCTTCGTCTGGATAATTCAACACATTCTTTTTATTTAGAAGATATCTGCATCAAATTATATGATAAAAAGAAATTTTCATGTCAAATCATATTATATGACAATTTAGATTTGCTTAAATCTCGGATGTTCTTCAATTCTGATTATTCTGAGCATAAAAATTGTGAAAATAATTTTGTACAATTTTTATTAAAAACACTAAGACGTGATCGAAATTTTGCATCACAATTGTTTAACTCTAGCCATATAATTTTTGATGGCACTGAATTGTTGCAGACTTATTATTCATCCAAATTGCTTACTTATTTGATTGTTATTGCATCTGCAATACCCTCAATGCTCTATGTGTGTATGAATTTAATGTCTTCGTTACCCTCATGGTTAGCATTTTCGTGTAATTATTATAAGATATAGTATTAATTAATGTTTTTAATATAAAATTCTTTCATATATATGATTATTTAGTGAGAAATTTTGTTTGATTTTATCACTGTGCATCTAATCTGTTTACGTATCATTTGCATTGATTAAGAATGTGGGTACTTTTCCGTTAAAGGGGGACATTGATGATGGTTAATTTTTTTTTTCTAATCGGGAACAATATCAAGGACAACTGTAGTAGTACTGCATTGGGAGTGGTGTGAATGTGCACAATGCAATTTAGTGATATTTTTTTACAGTCCCCTTTAACGGAAAAGTACCAGAATGTGTGTAAAAATCAAATGGTTTAATGTCATAATTAGAATTTTATTAAAAAAAAATATTAGTTTATTATATGAAATATATATCAAATTTGGGGTTTTAATGCAGTTTAGCCTAACCACTGATATATATATATATACATATATATATCAAATTTGAATTTAACAAATCCCAATGATATTTTAAGTAACTTTATTTTGCACCTAATGGCAGAGTTGATACTAATTATGGTTTCATTTAGTCCATACTTTAATATTGTATAATCAATGTGAAACATATCAATAGTTTATTTTGGTTCTGTTCATGGGAAAGACAATGAATTGTAATTCCTTTTGTCTGTATGATTTAATACTTAATATAATAAACATTTTGCTTAAAATATAATCTACAGACTTTTTCTGTTCGTTTAGTTCTGAATGTATCTTCGTAATTAGCTTTGGGAAAAAATCTTTAGTAAATTATCATTTTGATTCATCAGAAATATTTCTTTTTTTAACATGCATGAAATACTATTATTTTTGTTACGTTTTGGATTTCTATGAAAATAAATTAATTATGGAAATTTCTTGGATTACTTTTTTGCACATAAGTTAAATATTAAATTTTTTGCATAAATTTTACTTAAAAAATAGTTCTCTAAAAACTTAAGACTTTGAATATAAAGAAATTTGTTGATGATAAAAAAAAAAAGTTGGAATGGGAAATAAATGTCAATGGTGTCAAAAAAAAGTTGCTAAGAAAATATAATCAAGTATTAAGGATAAAAGTATTTTAATCCAAAATAAGCCGTTCTAATGATCAGTATTTATCTTAATACTGTATATAATATTGGATGTTTCATTTGCTCCTGACCGTCAATTTCTGTTTATTAATTCTGAAACTGGATAATCTACAGTATTTTTTAAACACAATTTGATCTCTTAGAAGTACGGGTACATTTCTACAAATATTTCAAATAGTCATCATTAACAGTAATGTGTATTAATTCATTTTTTTAAAATATTTAATCATTTATATATCTGTAATCATTATGCCAATTTCCTACTTTGTATCTAGTAATTCCATGCTAATCTTCGACATCTTGCAATAGTATTTTTTTTTAAATTATGTCCCATAGAAAGAATTGCAGTTCAAATCGGGAATAGGGTGTCCCCTAGGAGATTGGCGACTTCCTAGATACGTTGAAAAACGTGCGTGACTTAAGCATTGAGTATGCTTAGGGTTACCATGACCTAAATCGCCAATTATTGCGCCCAAAAGTCGCTAATTGCCTAGGGGACACCCTATTCCCGATTTGAACTGGAATTGCTGTTATATAAGGTCAAAATCCCTAAAAACTTACTAAAAAGACACAGTTCTTTAATGTAGACAATGTCTGTCTATTCTTTTTTAACATAACCTTAGATATAATCGTAATTATATACAGAAATCTTCCTTGAGCTTATAAGTTGAATGGATCACTAATAACTTCTAATTGACTGTGAGTTATGGTATCTGAATGGTGATGGTCACACCTCACAGCCATTGTTGTTTTTGCAAAGTCATGGGTTTGAGTCTTGTTACCTCTAAAGATTATCATGTAGCAAGGCTGTTGTTCATCTTAAATCTATTGAGACCGTAAGTCTTCCTGTTGGTATGGTATGAAAGTTTGGAGGGGTCATTGCCAACTTAGGTGTTGTCACCTTTCATCAAATCACTTGACTGGGATTTAAAATTACATTTTCTGTCGCTCTCATGTTGCTTCGTAAGTGTAATTCTAATAAAAAAAATAAATCAAATTTAATGGATGATTTTTTACTGTAGAGCACCATATGCCATACTTTCCAATGTATAGAATAGAAGAAACTTAGCTAGGAAAATAGAGACAAGAAAAGACTAGATCATTAAAAAGAAATAGAGACTAGGAACTATATTAAAAAACACTTAAAATATTAATTACACTTAAAATATATATAAATACACTTAAATAAACACCTTAAATATTTTAACAAAAAGTTATAATAATTATAACACAAAGGTAAGCAAATTTAAACATAATGAAATATAAAATACTGACCAACGACATATCAGTTATAAAATGCGGAACTAGTTAATCATCACAAAAACACACGCAGAATGAAATTTTTTACATACTCACATATGTATTCAGTATAAAATAACTTTAAATATTAAAAAAATATTTTATGGTTTTTTCCACTATTATGGGAAACTAAAATTGTATGGGTAGAGATGATATTCGTTTTTAAAAAAAAATTATTTTAAGTCATTTTAGAAAAGATATTAGGTATTTACCCCCTTCTCCTTAGTAAGTTTGTATCAGTTAGATTATAAAATATATATATATATATTTAAAATTCTGATGAATAAGATTTTATATATAATAAGAATATCAAATATTTTAAATAAACAGTTCTGATTTTGTATTGAAGGAATGAATTTCCGAAATGTTTATCATTTTCTAACATGCTCACCAATCAGTTTTTATGAAACATTATATACATAATATATATATATATATATATATATATATATATATATATATAATATTTTAAAGGCAAGTAATTAAACTGAAATTATTTGGCTCACTGTTCAAATATTTATAAAGTCCGACTTTGTTAACCTCAATTTGGTCCTTTACTCACAATATTACTATGGCTCTCTGAATGAGCAATTACTTGTGATATCACTTGTATATATTTTAGCATCATAATTTATTCCTCCCTCCATCCATTTAGGATTGATTGATAAAATGATAAACTCATTTTTCTTTAACTGTTTTAAGTATTCTTATATTAAATATTTTTTGTAACAAACAATTGATTTACATATTGTAAAAGGAGCATACATGACCATAAATTAATTTTCTTAAATTAAACAGTTACCTGTATTATTAAATCTGTATCTTTTTATTCCTCCTTAATCTGGTTTTAAGATTGAATTAGTTTGTGGAATCTTATACAAACTAATTCAGTTTAATTATTTGGTACAGCATAGCCAGAATTGTCTGTTGGGCCAAAAACTTACATCACACATTATAAATTCATTTTTTATTCATATGCAGGATTCATTTGAGTTCTTTCAAGATTTTAACATCTACATCTGTTGGCTGTCAACTTCATCAGAGATTTTTGCATTGCGAAAAAATAGCAACAGAATGGGTAAAAAAGAAAGATTTTAATTTGCAGTAAGTATGTAACTTAAACTATATATCTCATATACTTACATAAGATTTAAAATAATTTTCTGTAATATTATGATGGTATTTGACTGTTTGAATCTTCAGTTTGTCGGACAATCATTATTAATAATATTTATTTTGGTACTTTTCCATTTTACCGGCACAAATAATGCTGAGTAGAATTTATTGGCGACAACATTTCTGTTGCCGACAATAAAATCTGCTTTGCGATATTTGTAAAATAAAAAAAATTTAAAAAAATACTTAAAATCTCGCCAAGTAGACTTTATTGGCAACAACACACAGTGTTCACATAAAAATATTAATAAATGTTAATCCTAAGAATTCGTTTTTATTTAGGAGGTATAAATAGTTTAATATTGCTTAAAAATTTTTTAAATGGATCTTTAGTATCCCTTCTCCACATAAATTCTGCAAATTAACTTTCCAAATGATGACATGCAGCTCCTTTGTGTTTTTTATTTCATGCTACCCCATAGTCTATCTAATTTTTGTGTGTGTGTTCCAGTTTCCGGATCGAGGAAATTGTATCTATGATTTATTTTGAAATGTCTGAAACTTTCCTCTTCCAATTTTTCAGTTCAGTAGGATTTCTACGAATCGGAATATATTGTTGTTCCTTTTTCGATATGTTCCTCTGGCCGCGGTAGCCTAGTGGTCAAGGTCGTGGACTAGCGACTGGCGGTTTTCGTTCAGTCGCGGGTTCGATCCTTGGCTGCCAAAGACCCGCCGTGTAGACGGGGCTGATGCACGTTAAATCTGTTTGGGGCTCAAAGTCCTCCCGTTGGCGTTTTGTGGATGTTAGGAGAGGGGGTGCCAGCTCAGGTGTCATCCCGTCTCTTGACCGTGGTTCAAAATTACGAGGTCCGTCGGCTATAGCCCTCGTGTTGCTTCTAGTGCGACGTTAATAAAAACTAAACTAAAACTAAAAATTCGATATGTACCTTAATTGCATCTAATATAGTTTTTATGGATTGGTTGGGTACTTTTAAAAGAAAACATTTGTTTCATTGCAAACTCCACCAAAGATCCACTGTTGAGGTAGAATTCATCCCACATTATTTTTTCGCTTTGTTAACATACTTTCAATGATCATACCAGGTCCCCCTATTTTGGATTGTTGACATTTAACTGAATAATCCATATAGACTTTGCTCATGTAATTATTCCAGTCCACAGTTGTTCCATGACTGATTTCCTTTTGTTTTTCGCTCCATTTAACTGAAGTTAGTTCTTCACTCCAACAATAAATAAACCTCAAACACTCCAAGAAAAGGTAAATGTGTAGCCAAACACTTCAAGAAATGGTAAGTAGCAATTTCAGACAAACTCCTTCCGCTTGAAAAAATCATACAGATTCTCTCTCTGTTCTGGAAAATCCGAAATTTTCATTGCGTTTTCATCCATTTTTAAAGTTTTATGAAAAAGAATTGAATGTTAAAAAAATGGCCGCAACTTGTTCTGAAAATATGCCGATAAAAGGTTACGAGAGAAGATATTCTGTTCCGCTTCAGTTGCACTATTTTTGGCGACTTTATCACAGTGGAAATATTTCGCTTGCCGTTGGTTGAATTATTTTTGGCGACTCTTTTTTGCTTGCGCCGGTAAAATGGAAAAGTACCTTTATTTTCTATGCACCATTTTTTGAACTACTTACTTAAATGACTTATAATTTCTTGAGAGAATGAAATGAAAACTTAGTTCTATGATTATGAGTATAATTATATTTCACACAATGCATCAAATAATTTTTAAGACTAGATCAGGGGTCGACAACGTATTGAAACGGAGGAGTCAAAAGTTACAATTTACAAAACTTCCCAGTTTTTAAAGAGCCACTAAAATTTTTCGATTTAATGTTATAGTATTTGCATATATATATTTGATTTTTGATTTAAAACAAACTGCTTTAAATACGGAAAAATATTTATTCATATAAAAACACATATATAGATAGTTACATCAATCGGAGCATTGGCTTTACATGCCTTTTGAAGGTTTGATTAAATCTGGCTTATAACTTGTTGTCTTAAGTTTCAAGCACAACTCTAGATTTTTATTTGTTATTTGACTTCCAACTTCACTTTTTTATTTTATTCATGCAAGAGAACGCTTCGGGTTGACATATTTGCTCACATGAATATATTGACCTGAAAATCTTCAACACTCCATATGCCAACTTTCACCTCACTGTAGTATTCTGGAACATTATTCCATGTGCCGAATATGAGGGCCTCAACTCGCAGAATTTCTTATAGAGCTGTGAGTTTGTGCTGCACGATTTGCATACATTTCTTTACCTCCAACTCTTCCAACTTGCTCTTGAGTTCTGTGAACTTGCCACTCCACAAGTTTTTTGTTTTCAAATCCAGCAATTACATTTGAAGTGATCCAGCATCAATTCCAAATGGCTCAATGTTGATCTCATTTGTATTTATGTTGAGAGGATTTACCATGAACGTGAGAGTACTTTTGTTTGTTTTCAATTGCTCAAATATATCAGCAAATTCATCCTTCACATTTTTTAAAGCTATGCTGAAGTAATTCGTATCAATAGTTGTATTGGTCTCATTGAGATATTGATTCAGATTTTTAATTTTACCGCTCTCCATGTCATCAACAAAAAAGAAGTAATTTTTTTTCGAAACAAACTACTTTTTCAAGCAAGGCATAGCCTGGGTTCTCTTTCCTTGCAGTTTTAGATTTAGTTCATTTAGTTTCATTGTGATATCTACCATGAAGTTGAATTTCTGCAGGCATTTGTCTTCTTCCTATTCGGGATATTCAATGTTTTTTTCATTGAGGAACGTTTTTATTTCACTCAAGCACAAAGCAAAACGTTGCAATACGTTACCTCTGGAAAGCCATCACACTTTATTATGCAGAATTAGGTCAGAAAACTGGCTATCTGTTTCTTCAAGGAAATTTTTAAGCTGGCGATGGTAGAGTTCTTTCGCCAAGATGCTGTTAATGATTCTAATTACGAACTATTAATGTCTTCTCCACAATTTACCCTGACAGTAGTAGCAATCCTAGCAGTTCTACTTTTGGACCTTGGGGCTACGTATATCTGAAGAAAAGGGTAACTTGTGCCATGTCGTTTATGTCGCAGAACTCATCTATAGCAAGTGATAAGGCAGAACCAATTGAATGTCGTCCACTTACATATGTGTTACATTTGAAGACGTTTTAGCAATTCCATTTTGTACCATTTTAGCTGATAATGGCAAATCTTTTATGGTTTTCTTGATTTCTTCTTTGTTTTTAAAATCATGAAACAGTTCTTGAGATGCATGAATAAGACAATCTTTGAAGTACTCATCATCTTTGAATCGTTTTCCTCTTTTTGCAATTTCTAATGATACTGTAAAGCTTGCCAGATTTATATTATTGGAAGATTGTGCCCAGTTAATTAGCATGGAAATTGACTTTTTTTTTTGTGCTCTTCAACAGCCTTTTTCGTGCGTCACTGGTTGGATATTTACCTGCAAACTGGGTATGTTTTCTAGTGAAATGTCTCTCCAAATTTGACTTCTTATTGTGAGCGAGTTTTTTGTGGCAAATGAGGCAAGTCGGAAGACCATTTGTGTCGCATATGAATGAAAATGACTCCCTCCAATCCTGAGTGAATTCTCGGTTTTCTTCTTCTGTTCTTCTCTTTTTTTACCAGATGCCATGCTGGCGGTGAAGCTGAAAAAATGTTTTCCTCAAATTTTACTTAGTTATCTAAAAGGGCAAACAATTTATTTACCATTATTTCTTCGTTAACACGACCCTCAGATATAAAATCCAATTCTGTTATTGATTTTATTACTTTTGAGAAGATAATGCGTGCATACCTTTGAGAAGATATTTCACTTCTAAATTGTATTCTTCTTGAAACAACAAGCGAATAGATACGCAAAACCCGCAAGTGATTAAATTAGCACACATGCAATGTAACGTCTATCGCGGTATCCGAGGATGACTGACTGACAACACGTCTAGAGTCTAGACATGTCTAAACTCTAGTCGGTGGCTATTTGGGATGAAATGCAATTGGCTGAAAGATAAACATAGTCATATAGCCTGATCTCTAGGAACAAAACAATACTTCAAATTTATTATATCCGGTCATGTTAAGCATAGTGATTTGTAATAAACGATTAAGAAAATAGAAACTATTGAGAAATTAGATGCTTAAAAATATTTATTTTTATTTTTTAAAGGTTTTGAAAATAAATTATTAGTTTTTTCGTATGGAACTGGAGAGCCGTAACTTTACATCAAAAGAGCCACAGGTTGCCGACCCCTGGACTAGATCATTAGGAAGAAATGGAGACAAGATACTATATATTTGCTTAGGTTTTTATCCACAACAAGATAATGTATATGCATTAATAAGATATATGCATATGATAAGAGCCCTCTGGCTTTAATACACTTGTTACAATGATTTAAAAATTATTTGAGCCGCCATATAGAGAGGCTGATGCATAAAAAATTTGTATAGACTCCAAGTAATCCATTCGCATGGCGTAGAAGTTCAGAAAGGGAGGTGCCAGCTTAGGTGTCATCCTCATCATTTGATTAAAGTTCAAAATTTTGAGGTCTGTCTTGAATAGCCCTTGTGTTTCTAAGTGCTACATTAATAAACAATCTAATGAAAATTATTTAAATGCCTGCTTTTGTTGTTAGTATGGAATTGCCTCGAAAGCTCATGTTGTAGCTGTTTGTATAGTTGAAATATCATCAAAATAACACTCTTTTAATTTCATGTAAAAAATTTTGAATAAAAAGTCATAGTGTGTTAAATCAGGAGAAAATAGTTGATGATTCAGCACACAGATGTTATTTTTTGCTAAAAATCTTATCTTAATGAATTAGTTGTGACTGAATGTATTTTCATGCAACAAACTCCAATTGTTTTCATTCCGATATTTTGGACAGATTCTGGTTATCAAACACTTCAAAACTTTGATTAATATTCATTAATAATAGTTTGTTCTGTTGAAACAATTTCTTTTTGAATAATATTCATACTATCAAATGTAATGATCATTGTTTTGTTCCTTTTTATAGTCCTTTATATAAATATGATAATTGTATTCAATTAGAGGAGATTTACTGCTGAAGCATCAAAAACTGATCTCATTTTTGTTGGTCAGTCTGGTAAATAATTTGTCTCGGTTTCTACTTCTCCTTCCAGCACTTTTTCAATTACTTGCTATGCTTCCCATTCATAGATATCTGTGTAATTGTTTAAGTAAACCTTTTCCTCTGTGCTGGAAGGATAAAAAGGGATGGATTTTCATATGCTAATATCTAATTAGATAGCAATTCCTCTGGGCTTTTCTTAATGGGCATCCCATTATGCTTCTCATCTGGAAGAATTTTCAAATCATTCCTAATTTGATTCAGAATTTCATTCATTTGAAATTTCCTTTCAGTGTTTTCCAACAATTCCAAAATCCTAATGATTTTCAAATCCTGTAGTTTTTTACAGACAAATTATTTACATGTAATGTTAAAGCATTCAACACCAAATCACTACTATGATATTCATCTTTTTTCTCTCTTCCAGTCAGACTGTATCCTAATCTTGTTTCTATTGCCAGCAAGCGAGTTTTTAAATGACAGCAAATATCCTAATACATATGCTCCTTGGAGTAAATTAACTTTATGTTTAGGTTCAAAATCAATCAGTTCTATTCCCAAACCATTCAGTAATAGCATCAATATTGGTTGCCTTAGGTACAAAATTGCATATTCTATTTCTGGAAGAATTTCAATTTTAACAGATAATATATTTGTAAACACTTTCCATCAAAAACTGTCTGGTACAATTAGACAAATTTGGCCTTATGAGACAATTTTGATGTCCATGTGGAGATTTGAGGAAACTTAACAGTGTAATTGTATTGGATCATTGTTTAATTACTCACGTTCAGGACTTTCTGTGGGTTCTAGAGTGAAAAAATATTTTCTCTGATCTAGACTCGGTAAAAACTTATCTTCAAATCCTGGTGCAAGAGGACAATGCACCCAAACAGCAATCTGATTTTGCCATACTTCATTTATACTGTTTGAGTTACTCTTTATGCCATTTGGGTTTTATAATACCCATGCCACATTTCAAAAGTTTATTTACCACTTCTGACGAGGGCTGGACTTTTATGTGCCATACTTTGATGATGTCCTTGTCGCATCAGAAATTGAAATGCAGCATTTATAGCATCTGAAACATGTATTCCAATGCTTCAAAGAGTATGGTGTATTACTAAATACTTTTAAATGTGTCCTGGGAAAATTATCAGCAAAGTTTCTCCTCCATATGTTAATTCTGTATGGTATTATTCCATGTCTGTAGAAAATATCAGCTATCATGAATTTCACTAAGCCAGAGATTGGGAAAGACTTTGGATGATTGTTGGCATTGATAAATTTTTGCTCAATGGAGCTAGAACACAGGCAATACTGAACACATATTTAAAAGAACATAAGAAAAATGATTAAATACTAATAGTTGGGACAGATGAGATCACAACTGCTTTTAAAAAATGTAAATTCAATAATTATTTCACTTGTATAAGCTTATGAATAATGAATTTTTTATATGAAGTGAAGATAATTCTTGTAGATAAATTTTTTTTATTTGTGATGGCTTTAAAATAAATGTATAATGTATGTATCTTATGAAGTTATGTCCTGTTATAAAATCGGATTGGTTTAATTAAGAGTAAGGAAAACTGAGTGCTTTCAAAAATAGTCCTACCACACAATTAAGGAATATTTGTGAGATATTCATTTACTGCGAGATGAATATTTGTTGCTCATAATCCCACAAGTATTGCCAACATATGCCTAAATTCTAAATTTGTAACTTTCTCCATGACCAATTTACTGAGCAGAGTTTTAAAAAAATGTCTACCTTTGCAATCTCTTAAACTACGTCTGAAGATTTATTGTCTACATCTGTTGGACGGATAGTTCGTCCTTCAAAAACTATTTGTTTCATCACATTCTAATGATATCTCAACATCCATTAATGTTAATTTGATTCTGAATTTAGCTTAACTGTGAATCTATTTAGATAATTTCCATGTAAACCAATACATTCTCCTCTGAAACATTGTCATCTTATTCTAGTACTCCTGTATTTAATTCAAATAAGAACTCTGTTATACTTGATAAACATTGAAATTAAAAACTTTACCAAAAAGCAGAAAAATGTTAGTAAAGCATATTTTCAAAAATATCTCAGTTTTGTACGTTTTGCCAATGTGACTGTAATGAATTTTAATTTTTAATGAAGCATATAATTTTTATTACCTATTTTATTGTAACAAAAGCATATTCAGTTCCAAAATCTCTATTTTTCTATTAAATTTTTTTTTTCATGAGATCTTGGTGGGGTTTTTTTTTTGCACCCAATTGTTTGGCATTTTTTATCTCATAAGGATTCAATATCATGAAATTCTAGCCAGTATTTTTCAAATAATGTTAGCATCAGGCAGGATTATTTTCAAAATTACTTACATTATTTGTGTTTTGGAAATTCTCTTCATAATTTGTTTGGTGTTGCTATACAATAAATTTACCCTATGAAAATTATAAAAAGTTTTGAAAAATGTATTTAAAAACAATTAAATGATGAACATTTTCATTTGTGATGTAGAGGAATAAAAAAGGTCCGAAACATTTTTGTATGAAAAAGAAATGAGAAGTATTTTGTGTTGAATTAAAATTTCTGTATGAAAGATATGCTAAAATAAAATTTTTGAAAATAAATTTTTATTATACTTTTGAAATTAATATTCCACCAGATATTACTCGAGTCAAATCAGGAAATTTTTACACATAATTTTGTATTACTGTAAATTTTATTATATTCAGATTTGTTATTTTTTACAATTGAAATCATATGATTGGTAATAAAACTGCCAATTTTTTTCAGCTTGTTAACACTATTCTGAATTCATCTGATATATTTTTCATGATGTATATGATTTTTCAGCAAACATATTATAAAAATATGAATTGATTTTTAGGTCCAAAAATTTGATAGCTGCTATTTTATTTGATTTGATTTGTGGATGGCTTATCACATTTGCATTTCTTCAACTAAATGTGCCTTTATTATTGTTTGATATGTCTATAGAACAAACAAACGTAAGTTCCTTGCTAATAATAGTTTTTGTGAGAAATATTTTAAAATTGTTTTATTGGTGTTATTTTTTCAATAGTTTGTTAAACACACCAAAGACTTTTGATCTGTTTGTCCATATTTCTGTTGTTGTATTCCTTTTATTTTTACAAAAATGTTTTAAACTGTCTGCTTAAACATACCCAAGAAACAATTTAATGAAGAAAATGTGTTAGTTATAAATTCTAGAAGTTCTGTTTTCATTCATCAGTTTTGAATTGTTAATTCTGAAAAATAAAATCTTAAAAATTGCATTTTTCTTTAGAATAAGTACAAAATTAATTTAATAAATTGATAGTTTAAGGTTCTATTATTTTCTATGGAATGTTTTCTCTAAGTATTAACTTTCCTGCAGGCACGCCCTCTATACTATTGTGAAAGGTCGTGCGTATTTCTTAGATTTGCTACTGTATTTTAGAGTGTTAATGGTAAAATTTGGTTGTAATTAATCAAGGATTAATAAGTACATTTTAATTAAATGATATTTATTTAAGAATAATACAAAACAATGTAAAAATAAAACATATAAGCACTATAAAATGACCAAATGTTATTGAAGTTGCATGAAAATAAAATAAATGAAATTGGTGATATTTCATTTGAAGTATTTACATTTCTTACATAAAAGCTTAAAGATAATGTGAAATTAAAAAATGAACTTAATTTAGATAAAATGGAAGATTTCATTACATTTCATTACATTCAGTCCATTATCCACAATTCTTCAAGGTTAACTCTATTTCCATTGTAAACACCAGCCAAACAAAGCAATCTCTGAAGAGCTATTTCTGCTCCATCTGTATCTCTGGCATCCCTTGAATGAGAGTAATTAGGCTTCACGGAAAAAATAAACTTATTAGTCTCTTCAACTATGCTTTCAGTTATATGATCAGTAATGAGACATTTCCAAATATCCAAAATATCTGTTAAATCTTTGGCTTGCCCAATTATTGTAGGAACATGGATACATATATTGCTAAGTGCTAGTTTAGTTTTTCTTGAATGGATTTTTCTGCCATTTCATGACTCGATGATGTTTCTGTTTTTCTTAAGGTGGGCTATTTAGGCACCTGTAGATCTATTGTCATTATCTTCTTCATCTGAATTGATTACTGCATGCATTCTGACTCTGAATTATCTCCTCTTTCTGAAATGAGCTCTTTATCTGTCTCACTTTCATCTAAAACTATGTCCTCCTTCTCCTCCTCATCATCACTGTCACATAAAAGGAGTTTCTTATTGTCTCAAGATCATTAGGATTCTTCATGTTGAATATTTTGTTTTTCCCCATCATAACTAGAAAAAATAAAGAGCGGAAATTAATTAGGCACCATGAACAATCGCACGTATTTGATAAATACAGTGTCTCTATTACAATCCTAAAAGCTTAATAAACATAAAAATTACATCAAATCATAATGCTTAAGTTTAAAACAACAAAGATATTTTATAACAGTAAAGAAAATCAGATATAACAAAAACTTACCTGAACAGCCACATGTATCTCTAAAATACAAAAAGCAGATTTGCAGAGTCCTATTAATGCCCTGAAATACAAACAATGACTTGAAGTATGTCAAAAGGAGTGGGAAGAATAGCCAAGGAAAGGAGCTGATAGTGCCATCTGGTATAAAGATATAAAATGAAATTGATATCTAGTGTATATCTCACATACGCGCACCTGCTGGAAGGTTAAAGTTAAAAAAAAAAAAATTATCTTTTTTTTTTTGTTTTTTGTATATATTCTTTTGAGTTATCTCTTAATTTAAATGTGATATGTGTATATTTATCAATGATAGTTTCTTTCTTATTCTAATAGAGTACTTCACTAACAGATTAATAAAAGGGATGGAAAGCAATATTTATTTCCTTATCCAATGAAACTTTTACAACGTTTTTATGTATTTCACTTGGTGTGTGTCTGTCTGTTTGTGTATCAGTGTGTTATCAAATTTTTGATTGTTAATTTAACCAACTTCCCATCAAGCTAGAACTCTGAAACTTTGGGAATCATTCTTACTCGCGTAACAATACAATATTTAAACATTTGTGATAAGTTTTAACTAATATTTCAATCATTTTTTTTTTTTTTTTTTGGCTACAGCAGCACTAGGATCAATAAATCCTTCGGGAACAAGGCTGGCACGGCGAATAAATGCCAACCTTTGTTGTATGTGTTGTGTTCTGAAAAATTTCAATAAAAGATTGATTAAATTGAAATTGTAATTAATTTTTTATGTGTTTATCATGTGTTTGTTTTGAATTTAACGTATAATAATTAATAAACTTTGCCATGATATAAAAACATTGGTTTTTATCACGAATTATTTAACATAATTATTTTTTTTTCTCGAGTGTTTATTTGAATAGGATTTGGATATATAAATTTGTATTCTATGTATTTGAAAATAATTATTTTGAAGTTGGTCTCTTTTTTTTTTTCATGGTAGCTATATAGTTCTATAATAAAAGGAAAAAAAAAATGATCAATTTTTATTTCTTTTTTATTTGCTTAGAATTTAGTAAATACCTTGCAGAAAATTCTTTATTGGTTAATGGGAGTACCAGGTGGCTTGAAGTTGAATATTCCTTTAAATAGTGCTCTGGGCCATTTCTTTTTGTATCATATTTATTTATGGGAAGGTAAGTATTTTTTAAGAAAATTACTCGGATTTTAAAATTAAAATTGAATAAAATTACATTAATTTTTTATAATTTTTCACAGTTTTAGAAAAAATAAATTTATGTTCTAGATTTCATTCAAAGCAAGGAAACAACTATGACTGTATGTAAATGAAATTTTTGTTTATCTACCGTATTTATTTGAATTGAAACCGCACTTTTTTTCCAATGTTAATGCTATTGAAAATCGAGTGCAGCTTAGAATCAAAGGCGGAAAAATTTGTTAGATGGGGGGAAATGAGTTTCCACCCCTTTCAAATGGGAAAATGTAACTATCAATTTTGGCCATTTGCATTGATGATTCATAACATTCTGTAGTGTATCTTCAGCATTCAGTCTATTCCGAACTTTGTTGTCTGCATATATTTAAGAACTTTTCCTGTATTCGATTTTTTGTAATCACCTAAACATCAAAGATATTGGTAATGGCATCGAGATAAGTGTACTATAACACAAGTATTAAAAGGAAGTCTATTATATATGCAGAAGAAGCCAATTGACGTAAGCATTAATAAGCCATTTAAGGACTATGTAAAAAGAGAGTAAGAAAACTAGTTGTATTTGGAAAATTACTTTTCATCTGCTTCCTGAAAATCATTGCTTTAAAAATTACAGAATGGGTATCTGCTTCCTGGAAAAAAGTTTCCAATGAGACTATAATACATTCGTTTAAAAAATGTTGCATAACTAATGCGATGGATGGCATGGAAGACAACATCATGTGGGAAAATGGTGTGACTGGCACTAGTTCTGAAGTCGGCTGTAAGAGTGGGAGTGACACACCTTTTTCGGAACATGATACTGATGGTTGGAGCAAATACATGTTCATATATGAATTTAAAAGTTTTTAATACTCGTGAAATAAATTAATTATTCGCTTCTTATTAGTTCTCATTTTCATTTTTTTAATATTCGTTAATGTCAGATTTCAAGATAAATCTTTTTACACTAATTTTCAGTTTTTCCAAAAAATAGATTGATAATTTTGGTTGTAGCTTAAAATTAATGGTAGCAATTTTTCATAAAAACATGTTGATAATTTAAGGTGCGGCTCAGGTTATAATAAATACGGTATTAGTTTTTTGGCACTTGTGTAAAATCCTATCGACCATTTTAGGCAAACCAGAAAATGTTGCCAAACAATGTAATATTCTCCCAGTAATGGAAAACAGGAAAGGAAACTTTGGTTTTACCTGTTTAGATCCTCTGCTTGTCGCTGTAGCAACTTAATGTCAAATGTGTAATTTTATGTAACCATGTTTAACCTTTATTTTTAACAGGAGCTTTGTGAGCTATTATTGCTAGTATTATTATAAATACTTTAAATTCATATATAGATGAATTAATGTGTTGTTGAATTCTTGCTGAAGAGGACGCATTCATTTCTATTGTAAATGGAATTAGGAATTTTTGGCCACATTGAAACGATTGATGCAAATTTGCTGGAATTGCATTAAATTTCATGGTTGAAAAGATTTTACAATACTTAGTTTACAGATTGATATGTTCTTAGCTATTGGAGGCTTAATAACTTGAAAAACTTTAGTTCATCAATACCGATGAGAAATATTATGCTATTTATATATTCAAATACACAATTATATTAGTGGTTGATTAAGAAAAAAATGTCACCAAAACAAAGAAAAGCAAAGCAGAAATTAAGGTTATCCATATAATAAATCTTCAATTTTTTTTTCATATATATATTTATGTTATTTGATGAAAAGAAAAATTATTTGGAATATTAAAAAATTATTAATCAACTGTTTTTTTTAAAGGGTGTTTTTTTTCCTTCATTCATTTTCGAATTAAAGTTACATTTATGAAAACAAATTAATTTTGATCATATTACAAGATATTTGAATCATACCAGATGTTTCATTCATGGATTTTTTTGGTTTAAAATTGATCAAAATTGCTATAGAAGTGTATAAAATGTTAGTTGACATATTTCATTGATGAATTAAATTTAATTCTTAATGTCAGCTTTTAATTAATACAAGAATTCTAGAAGATTTAGTTTTTGCATGTTTATTCCTAATGTAGCATATAAAAACTTATTTGTAAGGTTTTAATTTAATTATATCTGAATATATGTAATTTTTATGGCATATTTAAAATTTGTTACTTAAATTTTATATGCTAATAAGATATAATGTAAAAAGTACTTCTTTTGGTTAATTTATTTTAGTATTCGCTTTTCAGTTTCTGTAATTTATGTCTTTTTTTTATTTTTTAAATTATGATAGCAGATAATAACTCTGTTATTTGATTTGATTTCTTTTTGTAGATTTCTGAATTATCTGATATTAATTAAATTTTATATGATTTTTATCACTCATGATTATGACTTTAATAAAGAAAATGCTGTATTATCTGAATTTTTTTCTAATATCTAAATTTAATAATGTATTTGTAGCATACATGGCTGTTGTGTTACCTGTATTTACTTTAATTCTGAAGATTTCAATCTTGATTGGTATTTTGGGAGTGACTTTTGTCTTATGTCTTTTAAATGATCTTGTATCACTGGCAACCATCCATATATACTGTTTTTATGGCTATGCTGCAAGGTAAGTTTTTGATTATATTATTTCAGTTTGTTAAAATCACATTAAAGTATTTTCAATAAGAAACAGAGTTAAATGTATTAAATATTTATTTATTTTTAAATCATGTCCTCTTTATATTTCACTCTTTAATTTTTTACAATGTTGCTAGCTTTTCATCCCCCCTCCTTACTTTTGTAGTTGTTGAAAGCTACATATTTAATATTTTTTTCTTAAAATTTTATTTATATTGTTGTCTATTTACTGTCAATCATTTTATGAAAAAAGGAATCAATTAAAAGATTCACATTTGTTTTTTAAGTGAAAAGTTGAATTCTTAATTTCTTGTATCTTTTTCATGTTGCTTTCATTTATGCTTTAAAATATGTATGTACTCTTTAAGGCCTTAAAAAAGCTTTTTTTTTTTTTTTTTTTCCCCCTTTTTCCTTTTCTGAAAACTTAAGCATTTTTTTGTTTGAAAATGTTTAAAATATCTAAATCTTGTCATAAATTATTTATTTAAAATGAAAGGCAAATTTTGTTTTAAAATAGTGTGCACAATACTATTACTTAGTTGAATCTTAGTAATATTATATTTAAAGCATTCATTTTATGGATTGTTTCATTTTATTTCTTATATTATTTTTTAATACTTAATTTCGTGTCTGTAAAATATTTTGGTACATATTTCTGCAATAATAAGATTAGGTGTGTACTGTTGCAAGTGATTTTCTTCTAAAGCATTTAATTTCTGCTAGAATTTTAACTTTTGATAGGTTATATGGATATCAAATTATAGCACTATCATCATTATGGAGGCTATTTCGAGGCAAGAAATGGAACCCTTTGAGACAAAGAGTTGATTCATATACATATGATATACATCAGTTATTCCTTGGAACTTTCATTTTCACTGTTCTGTTATTTCTTCTGCCTACAGTAATGATATATTATTTTGTTTTTACATGTGTAAGTATACACCTAAAATACATTTTATTTTAAATTTGGTTGATACATGATATTTATTTTCATCTATTATATGCAACCTCTCTCCTTGGATTTATGACAATGTTTTAAATAATTTTATTTTTTTAAAAATAAACTTATGCTATATGTAAATTATTAAAAATATATTAAAAATTCTGTTATGAATTATAATTAAAAATATGACATAATAATTAAAAGGTTTGAGGAGTTTGATTGCAAATATAATGTATATAAATGTTAAAGAATATATTTATTTGTTTTTATATTTGATTAATATTTTTTATTAAATCTAAATAATGAAAAAGAATATTAAATCCTGCTGTTAAATGTATAATATGCAATAAATACAGTCTTTCATTGTTAATTTAATTCAAAATTCAAGTAGCTATTGTAAAGCATACAGAGTATGAGTATATTTTTTGAAAGAGTATTATTTATTATAGTAAATAAATATGTATAATATATTGATATATAATACTCTTCTGATCAATTGTTGCTTTTTTTGACAAGTTGTTCTTAGTTTTAATAAGAAAATATTATAAACTTTTGGATCTTAAATCTGTTCTTAGTATTAATTCGTAGTTTCATGTCACACAAATTGACACTTTGCAACATTTTTTTTAAGGTTCCTGGAATCATATTATTATTTGATTTCTCTATATTTAATCATATCAATGTATTCAAATCGAAATAAGTGTATTTTAAAGTTTTTAATTTGGTGAATTTGTAAGAATTTAGTCATATTTCATTTTTTTTTTCCTTTATAGTTAAGGATTTTAGTTCTCATAATACAAGGAATTATATCAAAGATCATCCACATGATTAATGTAAATCCATTCTATTGTATACTATCAAGGATTATTAGATCTTCTGAAGTTGCTGGTAGGTTTTTTATTTTATATTTGGTACATAAACTTTGAATTCAGTATAATGAGTAGATTGTTTAATAGAGTTTATTAACCATAATATACCTTTTTAAAAGTATTCTTAATTTTGTTTTAAATGAATCATTTTACAGAATATTGCTTACCTTCAGTGTTTATAAATCCCTTAAATAGAGCAAATATTACTTAAAGAAAACTGAATTTCTTAACAAAAAGAAAAATTATATTGGTATTTAATAGAAATTATAATCAAATACATATCATGTAATGTAGATTTGTAGCTATCATATTATTTTTAGTAGCCAAAAATAAATAATAGATGTTATTGAAAAGCAGTTGACTCAAAGTTTACCTTAAAAAATGATGCATCCTGTTTTTGAAAGAACTACACTCCTGGCCATTAAAATTGCAACACCAGGAAGGAATGATTTGACGAATGTGAAAATTGCATGAAAGGAAGAATTTGTAGTATTTCAGCGCATTTAAACGATGCAGGAGGGAGAAAGAACATCTGAAGCACTTTTAAAAGAAAAGTTATTTAGTGGATTTCTCATTTGGAAAGCACTTTGTAAGGTCAAAGTTTGTTCAGAATATTGTGTTATGCCTCGAATAAGAAGAAATGCTTATCAGCAAGTGTCGGAATTCGATAGAGGCAGAATCGTTACCTATCGAAATGGGGATTATTGTTCCGTGATATGGCCTGTTGAACTGGCCGAAATCCAACTACTGTCATGTAAATATGAAATTAATGGGTTGCTTAGGTTCATACTGAATGGCATGCAGGATTTCCGCTCCCTCCAATGACTAACATCGGAGATTACAGACATATTGTGAAGTCGGCTTTACAAAAACATACAACCACAAGCAGGAGTGGGCAATTGTTTTGGCTCAGGAGTAAGGAAGCAGAAGCTAGCATTGGGCCACAACTTTTAAAATGATTGCATTCAATTAACTAACTTTGCATTTCAGAAAAGGTATAAATTGCACTATAAAAATCAATAAATTAAATAGCGACAGTTTTATTCAGTTTATTTGTTTTGTTAATTTCATATCATCTGTAGCTGCAAGCATATTTAATTTTAAATTGTTTAATGAGATAGATATACTTATGTCATACTTTTCCACAATTATTTTTAAAAATCAGTAGAGAGAATGTTTGTGAATATTTTCATCAGATCCTGCAAGTTAGTATTTTTCAAAGAGCATGTGTATTTACTCTTGTTGATCTTCAAGCAAGAACAACTTTCCATCTAAATATATGTAAATATAGATTCCTAAATATATGTAGATATCCTAAGATAGAGCACATTTTCTCTGAAAATTTCTTCATACATGACAATTTTTCAGCAGAAAAAGATTTGTGAAAGTCATCACAATATTAAACTTTTATTTCAAAGTGCATTTGACTGTATGTCAGTCAGTTTCAAACTGAAGCTTCTCAGGTGCTGTGTCAATATCAGCAATGATGGGATTAGAGAACTAATTGAATTTAAACCCAATATTCGTAAAGTCCTGAAATCTTCGTATATGATCTTGTCCTCCAGACTCTATAAATGAACTGTAATCTTAGCAGAAACACTTTCAGACACTTTCTGTTTTCTTAACAAACGGAAATGATGAAAGTTGCCTTCACCTGCTTGCCTTACAAACAGACAAAGTTTTACTTTAAATGACTTTACGCACAGATGCTAAATCTTAATTCGAGGTGGATTTTTCTGACTTTATTGGTGAGCCGCAAACTTTTCTTAGCGGGCCACTATTTGCTTATCCCTGGACTATCTAACAACTACAATGTCTTCTGTTCACTTTTTTTTTGCATAACTATATTTAGAAATATTTTTTGATATTAATTTTTTAAAATAATGTGTAGTTTTAGGTTAAGTAGAAAAAAAATCTATTGATTGGTGTGAATGTCTTTGAAATGTACGGAGTAGAAAATTTTCTATTGTTAAAATTTGTCATTTGCAAATACTCATTTAACATTAAGGCACTTCTCTCCCACAACAGAAACATTTTTCAGCAGAATCTTACAAAATTTGAAATTTAAGCTAATTTCAAGATAAGAAATCAGTTACATGAAGAATAAAAAATGGCTTCTGTAATGGAAAGATTATTTTAAAAGTTAATTGATTAATCTATTAATATCATAATTTAATTTCTTTGGGACCATTAGAGATATATCCACTCTTTTTTTTAATTACTGTATCTTCACCTTACAATTGTCTTAATTAAATTTAAGTACTATATATGAAAATAACATAGTTTCTGAACTAAAATTTGAAGCTAATATGAAAAAGTTATTGATCAAAGTTTCATAATTGGTGCTCATGAAAGAGAAGGGAGCTTTACAAGCATAATTTTAAGTGTAAATTGTTATAGCAAGATATTGACAGAATTGATTTTATCTCTTAGTGTTTTAAGTTGCTATATTAAGTAAAATTGTTATGTGATTTTATTATTATTTTTAAAATTGTATAATATGATTATGTATAATAAGGTAAAATTCCCCTTTCTTCTTAGATGAATTGTGTTGCTTTTTAGAATTTATACTGCATTAATTACTTTCACATGTGCAGAATACTTTTTGTTTTTGTTTCAACCAATGTAACAGGAATTCAGATTTAAAGTTGCATTACTGAAATATATAATTTTATTACTTCTATTTGTAATCTATTGAAAATAAAAACAAATTTTATAATTTGTTGATTTTTTTTTTAAATATTAAATATTTTGTTTTTGCTTTTAAGAATGATATTGATATTTTATACCACATGAATTTTTTTTTTTTCTAAAAAAAAAGCACTGTCATGAATTGAATAAAATTAGAATTCTTCCCTAAATATTCGAATTCTTCATACTTATTTATGAGATCAAAGCATTCATTGCATTCTGTAAAATTTTATTTTGTAATTTGATCAGCGTTTTTCATTATTTTTTATGTACTTTATTATTTAACTATTGTGATTTGGGTAGCAAATAACACACAAAATTATGATTTATGTGGCTTTTATGAATATATGCATAAATTAAGTTGAAGCTTAGATATTACATTTTCATTGCTGAATTTTAGTATTTTCATAATTTTAATGCTTAATAAAGTAATTTTTTTTTTTTACTTGTATAATCTTTCAGGTGATATTTATTTTTCTGTTTACAATACTAAAGGGACATTGACACTATCTATGGAGGTATGAAGTTTATTATTATTCATTGAATTTTGTTTTAAAGATTAATAATTACTTATTGATTATTCTATTAAAACTGTATTAACACTTGTTTTTTTTCCCCAGCTGTTTAAAAATTGTTTTTAATGTATTACTATTCTTGAATTTCAAATAATATGTAAAAATAAAATAAACTCTGTGTTTTTGTTTACATATTCAATTTAGTATTTATTTGTGATTACTTATGTCATACAGTTCTTATATTATTATTAGATGAGTATATTTTCAAGATATTATGGAATAGTTTGTATCTATGATTACTTATACTTTTCAATATAAATAAGTTTTCAATATTGATTCCCTTCCTAAATTTTAAGAGGAATGCTTTCCATTGTTACAAATTATTTGTTGAAGTAATTAAATTGCATCCTGGTAATTGAATTTCAGCAATTGAATTAAATTGTATGCTTATTTTAATGTATTCTTAATTTAAGTTCTCATTCTAAAGAAATGTTTACTCATTGACAATAGCTATTTTATATAAATGTTTTCTAATAAATCCAAACAAGGTTACTCAATTATTAAAATGTGAACCAAATGTTACTATAATAAACTTCTGGTGAATTTTTTCATCCAAAGAACGAAAAATGACTTTTGGCATTCATGTCTTTCATAACAAGATTTGGGTCCGTTGGTGTGGTTTTTTAAGTGTATGGTTTCCAAGATGCAGAACCACTCCTGATGGTAGCAAGGTATTTGATTGCCTTAAGCTGTAAAATTTAGGAGCAGCATAGCCCCCTGAACAAGATCACCTGAAAATTTAAATGAACACAAACCACAGAAATGTGTTCATATATTTTTGTACTAGTTTGGTTCATTGTTTTGAAAGTATATTTAAATTACCTCTGAAAATAGTAGGTACTAGTTTTCATTAATAAGTTTATTGTTGCTAGCTTGTGTTCAATAAAACAATTTTCGATAAAATTATGAGTATTAGTGTTTCAATTCTTTTATATGTAATTTTTGTGAATTTTAAAGTTTTTTAAGTTTAGGGGACAACTATTTTTCGATTTGCCTATGGTGGCAAAAACAATGGGACTGCTTCTGCTAGGTATTACTAGTTATTATACTATTCAAATTTGGATTTGAATGATTCTTTTTTATTTTAAAAAAAAGACCGCAAACACAGTTGTTCTTGAAATTCATTTAGAAATGAAGTTGTCTCTGTAAAAGGCATTAAATTGTAACTGAAGAACTAAATAAGCCTATATATAGTTGTTTCAGAATATATCAATAAAGAATAAAATTACTTTTTACTGCATACAGAAAACTTTCAATGTAATTTTTTTTTTTTTTGCATCTTCACATCCAACACTATTCATCAAATTGAAAAATATAATGGAGTTTTTTGTGTTATTTTTAATAAATTTAATATAGCTCTATATTTTGATCTAATTTTTAATCAATTATATGAAAAATTATGAGTTATTTTTATATTAAATAAATTTTATTATTTCAGGTTACTCAAGTTTCATTCATGGCAGTAATAAAACAAACTTTACCTGAATTAAGCAATATGGATGAATATTTGTCATGGAAAGATTTTTTATCAAGTATAATGTTTGGTAAAATTATTTATCCCCTTTAAAAGTGAAAATTTATGGAGTTAAATCTTGTAAAAAGTTTATTTAATTGTTAAAATAAAATATTTTTAAAAATTCCTTATGCAATATTGTGTTTTGAGTCTTCATATTTTTCGTGCTCTTTTCAGACAATATTTCAAAAATTTCGCCATTTGTTAATGAATGCTTTAACTGTGATTATTATAAAAAAAAATTGCAAACAATTTTCTTTCAGAATCACAAAAATTGGCCTAGTCTCTTTGACAGCCTTAATTGAAGAGGAGTTTGGAGAGTTGGATGTTATTTCAGGTGTCATCCTTGTTACTAGACCGAGGTTCAAAATTACGAGTTCCATTGCTAATAACCCTCATGTTGCTTGTAAATACAACATTAATAAACAATCAACCAATCCACTATAGAAAAATTAACAGAGGGAAGGAGTGGGAAGACTAGAAAATGTTCCTTCAGAAAATGCTAAACAAATCCTCTACATTAGATTTCACTTTGATTCATTTATGATTAAACCCACTTGTTGTTAGAGAGCACTGTTAGTACAATTTTTTGTTCAGAAATCTTTGAGATGTGAGAATGTTTAACATGTACCCATTTCCTCCTATTAAATTTGTTTTCTTTTAATTACTTGTTGTTAATGGAGAAATGCTTTAATCTGATACTGAATCACCAATGATGCTTTATTGACCTATAAATTTTGGTGGTCAGTGGCCAACAAATGGATATATAATCATCACTTATTGTCACCATTGAATCCAGGTAAGTGAACTTTTTTATGGAAACTGAATTATATCTTGATAGAAAAAAAAAAGACTGAAGTTCTTTTTCAAAATTGAAAAATAAACGTTCTATGGTACATTCTGTATTGACAGAATTGATTAATAAAATTCAAGGAATGATCAATGATGAAAGGGAAACTATCGATTAGTTTGAAGTATTTTTGGAACAATTAAATTAAAAGGAAAGTAATTTGAATTCCTCAAATATAGAAACTGAAGACCTTTTAACTATCAATAAGTGTTGCATCACGATCAAACTCCATGAGAGATAAGTTTCTCTATTGGAGAGTGGCAACAGATGCAAGGGAGAAAAAGGCCATAAGGGTTGTATTTTGAAATTTGATGTCGAAAAAAAAAAAAAGCGTTTAATGTTTGTGTCGTGCTGTTTTGATTTAAATATATGTTTTTGATGTTTCCTTCAGCGTTGTCATCTATAAACAAAACTGCCTACATTCATTTTCACAATCAATCCTAATAGGATTTCGGAAAATATGGAAGCTTCAGAAAAAATTGAATTTTCTGGAAAACAAATTTTTTCTGACAAAATTAAGAAAACGAATTTGAATTCTATCCAAGTTTAAACAGTTTTCAGAAATATCCAATAAATTGATTCTGAATATGTAAATATAAATTTACCAAACTTGCATATCAGTAAATTTTCAAGATGGTTAGATTTTTATATTTTATTTGAAATTGTATTTTTGTGGTAAAATGCACTCTCTTGGATGCATTAACAGATTTGAGATTTCTGATGAGAGTTATGATAAAGCTCTTGATTTATCGAACTTAACACCTGTTAAAAATCTTAATTACATAATGAGTTTACGAAATTTGTATGACAATGCACTTATGAAGTCTTGTAAAACAGGAATCGTACTCAAATTTACTGACATCCATTCCATTGAAATTAATTCCTCCAGAATTTGTTTTGGACTTTAATCACATTCAAAATGACAAGGATTTCGAAGCTGAGGAAAATAATTTCAAATTGATAGTCATAAAGTATGAGTGACCATTTCCTTCCACCACAAGAAAGATTTTTAAAAAATTTATTTGTTTGACATAACAATAACAGCTGAAAAAAAAGAAAGAAAACTCATTTTCAATGTCTGTGCAGCGATCAGTGACGACAGGAAGTGAAATTTTTTTTTCTTTAAAAAGGATTAATTAGAATCCTGTAACATTTTTAAAGCTAAGGTAAAAAAGAAATATTAAAAAAACGAGGGAAGTTATATTTGCCTGAAACCTCAACCTGTGGCAGCTGAATGTTTTTAAAAAAGTTTTTATCCTGTTTATACCCACCATGTTTTAATATGTTTTCGAAATCGGAGTAACGATTCTATTCTGAAGGACGAAACCGTTATCCCTATCGTATCGGCTTAGTTTATTTTTTATTAACGTCGCACTAGAAGCAACACGAGAGCTATTGGCGACGGACCTCGTAATTTTGAACCACGGTCAAGTGACGAGGACGGCACTTGAGCTAGCACCCCCTCTCCTAACATCCACACCACGCCAACGGGAGGACTTTGGTCCCCGACAGATTTAACCTGCATCAGCCCCGTCTACACGGCGGGTCTTTGGCGGCCAAGGATCGAACCTGCGACTGAACGAAAATCGCCGGCCACGAATCCGAAACCATGACCTCTAGGCTACCGTGGCCACGCTGTCGTATCGGCAGTGTTTAAAACATAAACAAACAGTATGGTGTCGCAAACATGCACTGCTTTAATTGATGACAAAAACGAACCAGAAATCAGATTGCACTTAGCAACAGTTGCTTAAAGAAGAATTACGTTTTAAAGACTGTTTCTGGCAAATTTAACTTTCCTATAGTTAGAAAAGAAAACTGGTCTATTTGCACATTTGGTGCCAAGGAAACTGAAATGAAAGCACATTAATGAAGTCAAAATTAGATTAAAAAATAGAGATGATCCACTTTTATGTATCGAGATATAAGCAATTGAGACAGAACATATTTCGACTTCACATTTCTCCTCCCTGATAAAACATTGATGCAAAAAATTTAGATAGTTAAGAAATGTTCAACTAGTCGATTGTTACGAATTTAACAATAAAGGAATATAAATTCTAGATGTGGACTATAATTATGAGGTAGTTACTGTCAAATTACGCTACTAAATAAACATTTAGTGGCAGTCAAAACGTTCAGGTCGTCCTTACAAAGGATGATCACAAATTTCAAGGGACTTTTCACAATGAGTGTTATAACGAACGAATCCAGTATTTCAAAACAGCGAATTTGGCAATCGAAGTGGAGATATCCGAGGACGGAAATATTGATGGAGGCATAATGTCTGAATTTGAGGCTAGGATTTCGTACTAGAATAATTGGTACAAAGTTTAATTTCCTTGAAAACTAAATATGAAAACATTATTAAAAAATAATGAGCAAGTTCCAAAGAAAAGGTTTATGAAGTTGAGATCCACACATACTGTGACGTCATAGCTTGTAAATATATTTTGTTGTTTGTTACTGTATTCTTGGAAATGATATACTCCACTTGAATGACGTCATTTCCCCTTGCAACAGCGGAAACTGTTACGCTGCTCGAGACGCCAGACAGTTTCGCAGTCGAGACGTTGTCTTTGGCGAGAGCAGAGCTCTGTAGTTGAATGCTGGTTATGAAGATGTTAATAAATGATTTTGTTTTAAATAATTGATGCCTCGTATATTTTTGCCACTACGCCTCAATACTTTTTAAAAATGATCATTCTTTATTTAATGAATACAGATTAGTTCTAAAGAATTCTTTCCAAGAAAATCATAAAACGCGTTCCAGTTGATGCAAGAAAATCTGAAGCAAAATACATTTTATCTACTATATAGAGCTACGTACATACTATTACGTAGAGCAGAGAAATACGTACTGATAAAGCTACAAGTAAAATAAGAATCGTATTTGACATGTCATCACATGTGAAAGGACAGTTATCTTTAAATAATTGTTTGCACATCGGACTTTATTTTTTTTTAACCTAATAAATTTCTTCTTTTGATCAAATTTCGGACAAACCCAATTACATTTGTTGTGGATTTAAAAATGACATTTTTGATTATTAAAATAAAACGAGAGGGACTTCACAATATTTTTCTGGTATAAAGATACTAGAACTGATTTAGAATGCAAGAAGTTTGGTATTTTTAAAGTTTTATTTGAATTTAATTAGTGGAGGTTTATCCCTGAATGAACTTAAAAGCAATGATATGTGGTGGCTTAGACCCAAGTGGTTCGCATTGAAAGAAACAGAATGGTTCACATCTTTAGAACCAATAGTCGAAACAGAAATAAACAGCAATAAAATAGAGTTTAAGAAATCGATTGTTGTCAATGCAACAGTTTAAAAGAACCTAACTGGAAACGATTTGATCACAAGATATTCCTCATTCAGTAGAATGAATGCCTTCTGCTTAAGATTTATTTCTAATTGTAAAGTGAAAGCAGAATAAAGTAAAACTGTCTGTTTAAGTGCCTCTGAATTAGAACAGGGTAATGGTGTTTTAGTATAACACATACAATCAACTAAATTTCCAACAGAAATAAAGTGCGTTAAAAACGCCTACCTATTCCTAAAAATAGCAAAATATCGTCTTTAAACGTATTTTTGGATAAAAATGGAATATTGGGAGTGGGAGGGAGATTGAAACATTCTACCTTTTCTGAATTTCAAAAACATGAAATACTTTTGCCATAAAGGTTCACCATTTCACTGAACTAATTATTGATCATTATCACAAAAAATCCTTGCATTCTGGAGTGCAGATTACATTAAAATTAAGAAGGCAGTTGTATTGGAAAATACCATTTGTTAGAAGACTTTAAATAAGTGAATTACTTGTTTTCGAACGCGAAAAACCAAACAATGCATCAAATGATGGAAGATTTACCGCGAGACAGAATTGTGCCTTCCAGACCCTTGAAAGGGTTGAACTGGACTATGCGGGTCCCGTAATCACAAAACCAATTGTGAAAAAGGTCAAAAGTGGCTATAAAATCATATATTGCCATATTCATCTGTTTTTGCACAAATGATTTAACAACAGAAGCCTTCCTAGCATATCTGCGACCATTTATCGCAAGAGATCCAAACTATTCATCGTCTGGAGTGACAATACGACGAATATAGAGGGTGCAAGAAACATCCACAATGATTGGAATGAACTTTGTAAATCCACCTCAATTCAACGATTTAGTTCAGAGAAGGGAGAATCCAATGGAAATTTACTCCTTCTGCCTCTCTTCATTTCGGTAGATTGTGGAAAGCAAACATTAAGTCGATGAAACGTATTTTGTTAAAAGTAACCAAATCAGTTACGATGAATTTTGAAGAGTTAACTACACAAGTAACGCAAATCGAAGCAGTTTTGAATTCCCGTCTATTATCACCGCTATCTTCAGACCCCAATCATTTAACTCGAGGACACATTTTTTGACTGGAAATTCTGTTTTATCTCACCCTGAACCATATTCTGCTTCGGGCTCTTTATCCTTTCATTTCAGGTGGAAACTCATCCAGAGTCTTCGAGGAAAGTTCTGGAACCGGTGTCGCTCTAAATATCTGCATCTGTTTCAAACCCGTGACAAGTGGAATATCCAGATTCCAAACTCGAGAGTGAATCCCCTTTAGTTTATTAAAAATAATAACTCCAAGCCCAGCCCAGAGATTGGCCAATGGGCCGCATTTTAAAGGATTTTCTTGAAGTTGGTGAGAATAGTTGAAATGAAGACCTCTTCAGTGTTATATATATATATATATATATATATATATATATATATATATATATATGAATATGATTATCTCCCATGCTTAAAGCTCGCCTGTAGAGGGCGTTTTTTGTGAAGGGGTGAATGTCATACGATCCCCTCAGAGCAGATCAGACTTATTCTCCGAACAGAGCGGAAGTAAGCGAGTTGATACTCGAAAATTGTGAATTGCGGGGTGATTGAGTGCTAACTGTAAACTACACTGATCACCAAGGTAACGCAACAGAAATTGAGTTGGCTGAATAAATTAAGTTGTTATTGTTATTAAAAAGTGTATCTGATCTCATATGAATTTTAAGGGAAAGTAATTAGCAAGTAAGCTACCTTATAGAAGAGACAAAGTGATATAATTTATGAGTTCTAAAGTAATAATAAGAAGTTATAGTGAGTATAGTGAAAAGTAGTTTAGCGAAAAGGTGAAAAATAAGCAGAACCTTAAGTAAATTTGAGTAAAAGTTAAAGTAGGTATTTTAGTTCAGTATGCGCGTGATGATATATACGTGAAAAGAAGAAAAATTTTTCTATAATATGTTGCTAATTTTATAATTCAATATAAGTAACGTCATTTAATTTGTAGAATTTATATAGTATTAAATGTTATATTTGATTATTTGAAAGACAAACTTCGTCGAAGTTTGAGTGAGTAGGATGGTTAAATACACTCATTGTTATAGGGCGCTGTTATTGCGGAACTTTGTTCAGAGATCTTCGAGTAAAGGGAGTGTTTAACATGTACCCGTTTCTTTCTATTACATTTATTTTGTTTAAATGGTTTTTTGTTGATGGATAAATGTTTTAATATGACACGAAACCACTAATGATGCTTTATTGGTCTGTACAATTTATTTTTAACTGATTTTATATAAAAAATCTGTAAGTTTGTTTGTTTATACGTTATACAATTCCAAACCTTTATTGTGCTTCACTAATGTGTAGAAGGAGCTGTAAGCATATTCATAATAAAAAATTTCTCAAATTTATTTTTGGTGATATTTTTGAAACCCTCATTTTTATCCATTTTTGCATGCTTTCTAACAGATGCAACAATTTTTTTTATCGTACATTTCTGCTTAAACAAAGATGATAAATTTTTTAATGCTTTTTGATTTTTTGATATTCGGTAAAAAATAGCGAATCCACATTAGTTTTTGTTCCACACCAAATCTATCTATATTAATAAAAGGACGTTTCTGGGCAGAAACTTCGCATGTTTTATATTCTGGTTGAGACCTGAGTAAAGCATTGGGAGTTTTTATTGAAACATTTTTAATTGCCTCTGAATAGAAAACAATGTGGGTTCTAATTTAATCTGTATATATAATTTCACTTTATGCGTACTGGGAAATGTTTACGTTATGTTTTAAAAGTTATTAATGGTAATGTGCAACATTTTGAAATGAGCTCATAGCTGTAGCTTCACACATTGGAGAAGTACACAGTCTTGTTGATTTTATAATGAAATTGAAGTGCAAGATTTTGTGCCTGATTACAAATTTATTCTTTTTAAAGATTTAGCTATAAAATGTGTAATGATTATCAAGCTTATTTCACATGCATAATCTATATTGTTTTTTTGCATCAGCACTTAGCAGAACAATATATTAACTTTCTTTTTAAAACTTTCTGTAATGTTTGATGCTCAGATCCTTTGACCCGTTTAGACAAACAAAATAACTCAAAAAAAGGATTATTCTCACTAAAAACAAATTGCAATAAACTTTATTCGCTCGTCTTCTTAAATTCCAAAAACGAATACAACACATCAACGTATTTACAAAAATTTTTTTAATAAGTCGAGTAGTTCGCAGCTTTTAGCGGACGCGATAGATATCCAGGTTGAAAATTAATTTTGCGTTAAAAAATAGTGCCAGGTATTAATATTGTTTTCCCAGTGGAGGGATTGCCCGAATATATTATAAATGAAATTAAATTTTCTGGATATTGCCACTTCCTTTAATAGAAGGCATACATTTTATATGCATTGATTTTGATTTTCCAGTTAGCTGTCAAAGCCGTAGCAGAAAGACTGTGACGAAATAAGTGATCGAACGGAAAATCTCTTATCTTGAGCGATCGCACTGACGTCAGCGTACATCGTTAACCGAGTAGTGACAGTTTCCTGAATATTGTTGACACTGAAGTTTAAATGGAAGAGACTCAAAAGTGATCCTTGCAAAACACCATTCGGGATTGGTCGAGGAGGAGGGACATGTATTTATACTCTCACAAACAACATATTAGAGCCTTACCAAACTGATTTTTAAACCTATCATAGTTTTCAGAAAAGCATGCATCTCTGTCAAGATTCTCCAAATCAAAAATGGTCGCCGATGAAGGGCAATACAACACTTGTGACAACAAAATTTAGACTTTCAAATATTATAAATAAAATAAAAATACACTATTTAATTTTGTTTTAAAAATATTCGCGAAGGTGTTAAAATTAAAATCGTTTCCATGACAATCCAAAAAGAACTATTATTACATCATTAATTTATAATGAAACATGAATAAATATCTAATAGGTTCGCGATTGATTAATTGAGGAAGGAGGAGCAACGAAAAGGTCATTATTCCATCTATTCGGTTTAAATAAGCAGTGCTTGAATTCTTTATTGGTAAAAATTACTTATTAAGTGAGGTTTTGACGACTTGGCCCAACAAACTATTAATAATTCTTATGTTATGTGTACTTTAATCGGTCACTTTAACTTTTTTTAAGCTTTTTTTTTATCTAATCTTATTTATAGAATATTATTTATAAATTGATTCCTGTTCCATCTATGTTTATAAAATTATTTCTAAAATGCGTATAAAAATCAAGATTTCAAATGTTTTTGTGTTTATTAATTAAATATTTCATATCTCTTCCTTCTGGCGTTCAATTATTTATATTTACAATACTTTCTTTTGATTCAATATTCTGAAATAAATTTGATTAAATTGCTAATTTAAAATAAAGAATTGCTCGTCTCTTTAGAGAAAAGTCCTTCTTTAGACCTTTCGGATGACCTCGTAAAACACGTTTAGAACAGAGCAATCCTTTACCGTATGTAGACAGTATTACTTCTACTCTAGCGCATATCTACATATTTTTCGGCTATTTAATTTTTTATACGTTTTATTCTTTTATTATATCAATGGGGACAGGTTTTTTAAACTCAACAATAATTACAACATAAGACCTACCTACCCGTCTACTCATAAAATTACAAATCACTTACTGTTACAAAAATCTCTTTCCTTCTCCTGTAAAGTGTACGAGTGAAATCAATCCACCATGGAGGATAATGGCAAATGACGCTTTATTCACAAATATTCAGTACTAGACGAATACAGGTAGCTAGACTTGGACAAATGAACAGCACAAACAGGAAACGCAGCACTCGTAATAGATTAATGACACGAACACATACAAAATGAACACATATAAAACAGCATTTGCAATAACGGTCTCAGTAATGTTATTGACGTTCAGCATACTAGTTCGCATTACGGACAATTTTCCGCAATAACATTCTGCACTTTCAAAGCAAAACCCTGCAAAATACCAGCCTTTCCCACAGATTCACTCGGCCGTTTAAAACAGATTTCTTGATTCTTCCACTTCGACTTTGCATCTCCGGTTTTTTTATCCACTCTGGCCAGGTGTGATTTCACAGAGAAAATTCGGGAAAAATCCATAACTTTTCTTCCAGTAGAGATTTCGACAAGATTACGGCCTTTTCCTGAACCTTCTTATTATGGCCAAATTCGGCTCCAAAATTGAGGGGTCATTGATTAAGCTTTCATTTGCTCATGTCTTTCTTCCTTTATATGAGTAATGTTGCAGAGAGGTATTTTGGATTCGCGACTTTATGGATTATAGAAGGAAAATATTGTCAAAGTAAAATTAGGATTGCAAATCTTCCTTTATAAAAACTTCAGGTTGACTTGCAGAGGTGTAGTTTTTAATTTGATTAAGTAATAATGGCTTGATATAAATTGAAATAGAGTAAATAGAGTATGACAGTTTTTCATTCTTATAAAATGTTTCTATTTTCGATTCACAAGTGAAATACAAAATTTCTCATTTAAAAAAGTTCTTTATTTCTTAAACAACATGCAAGCATATACTTTTTAATACACTTGAAAGATGTACGAGTATATAATCTATTCTGATATTTTTAACGATACGTTTCGTATTTTAACATTTTTGTTTGTTGTAGCTGAAATTCTTTGTTGCAAACATACCATAGTTTTGTAATATTCTTTTTTTTTTTTTTTTGGGGGGGGGATTGAAGGAGAGCTTTGTTATTTATTATTTTTCATTCAATATTTGAAGCAGATCGTATTTATGGAATTCAAAAAATGAATGGGACTGATGCATGTAAAATCTGTCGGGACCCAAAGTTCTCCCGTTGGCATAGTGTGGAAGTTGGGAGAGGGGGTACCAGTTCAGATGTCATCCTCGTCACTTGACAGAGGTTCAAAATTACGAGATCCGTCTCCAACAACCCTCGTGTTGCTTCTAGTTAATAAAACCAATCAATCTCTTCTTTCACGCGGGGCCGCCCTCTGTGTAGTTAGGACGGTAGTCAACTTTTCTTAATTTTAATCCTTATAGAATGCGGACTGTTATTTATGATTTGCATCAAGGTGTTTGTGTTGTTCTAAGTGATTTTTTATGTTGCATAACTTTGGTACACTAATAGTATTATTATATAACGAGAAGATTATTCTATCTTTTATGTCATTGTAAAAATTCTCGATTCTCATTTTTTTCTTGGAAATACCAATATTTCGCTACTTTTCGTTTAGTTTAATTACCACCTGATTTCGATAAAAACATTGGAAGTACAAGGACCTAAAACAGGTGAGTAATTATTAAAACAATAACAAAAAAAGGTTTCGAATGAAAAATAGATATTCGGCTTATAACTCAGATATATTATCTTGAATTAAATTATTCTACTTCGTACATATTTTAATACCTTTTCAGAGGTAGGTATATATTAGAATATTAATAATTTTAATGTCTATTTTCAATAAGCCTTGTAAATTACTTAAAATTTGTATGAATATTTAAAATTAGTTAAAGTAAGAATATTAAACTACCACATGTAAAAAAATTACCTCATTTCACTGAAATTTAACAAAAAAAAAGTATATGAAGGCTCCAAAAAAGTGAAAAGAGTCGATTTATTGCGTTTAACAGTCGTGTGACCCCTCGTATCTTGTGAAATCTCATATTTGTCCAAAGAAAGTAAGCCCCTGGGGAGTTAATGTTTCTGAAATTTTGTGCGAGTGTATGTGTAAATACATCTGAAGAAGACATTTTGATTAAAATTCGCGTTTAAATTTCGAAATGAGGAACCCATTTTAATTGTGGGACCCGGAGTGAGGAAATGTGTGAAATCTGTTTAAGACCGTCCATATACATACGAGTTATATACCTCTTATATTCAAATGAAAATCACCTAAAAAAATCCCTAATCTTCTTCCCTAAGAAGCTTTTTATCCTGTTTGTCCTCTAAATGACTCTAAAAGAGCTCAGAATTATTCATTTGTTTATATTCCTTTATGGAATAGCTCTTCTATCTAAAAAATACAGGGTTCGGTAGATGCTGTAATGAATCAGCTATGAAAGTATACGCATATATAAGCATATGTTTTCATGGAATAATTGTAGCTAACGAATTATTTTTATTTTAAATGAAAGCAAAAGTTTTGAAAATGAAAAAAATTTGTTCAGAGAAGTGAAGCGCAATTAAAATACCGAAAATAATGTAATGGTCAGTATGCAAGCATATGTAAAGGTTACCATAGCAGCAAAGTTCTATGGTAATTGTTTAGCATAATCGTCATAGATATAGTAGTTTGTTAGACTTTTTCTCTACTTTTTTTTGTTTTTTACTGTTGCTTGTGTAGATAATTAGTATTCTAAATTAATTTTAAGTTTAGATAAATCATTTAATGGTAAGTTCTAAGGTGATTTCGATGAACTTAAAAAAACTACCGATAATTTATCAACAGTTTTGATTTTATTTCATTTTTCTTAATTCAACATTGTCAATATTCGACTAATTTAGATATGTAGAATATTACTACACTCAAAAATCACTAAAATCAAATATAAGTGCCACGTAAGAGAAATATAAATATAAATTTCACACTTAATTACTTGTATTTTTAATCCAACTGCTTTTAAAATAAGTTGAGAGTTTTAAACTGAAATGAAATTAAAAAAAAAAATTAATGTTTCGCCTAGTATCAACAGCTTAATATTGCAGTAGATTTTTTAAAATTAAGTTTGAAAATTCCAGAGCAGTTTCAAGTAATTATTTTATAGCTAGAAAAATATATAAATGGAGGTAAGAAGTAAAATGTTTTTATCTCTTTTTCTTATAGTTTCGTTTAAAGGATATGATTTTGAATTATCCAGAATTATACGTAAAAAAATACATTGATTTCTGCTTTTGACTGTTTTCAAATTTCTTAAGCTTTTGATTGCGTTTTTGCAATGTAACGTAATAATTTTTCAAAATAGCTGCGAAACTGCTTGGAATATTACAAATTTCAACCTTTAATATCATACTTCAAAAAAATAAAGTATTATTCCCCTGTAAAATTTTAAAGTAACTGAATACAATCTCGTACACACATGCATACGAGTACAGTTATGTGAAAAGTTTGCTCTTTGCTGTCTTCCTTGCGGAACTGGAAAGATCGTTCTCTAGAGAATTAGAAAATATATTTAGAAGTAATGCTGAATAAGTAAGAGTGAACTCGGTGACAAATTTCATCACCAAATGCTACCAAGTTGCCAAATTTGGCGACATGAAAGGAAAAAGTTCCAAGAGTAAGTAGCTACCTGAAGAAATTTCTTGTGTGTTTGTGTGTGTGTATAATTGTGTGAGTATTATATATGCTAAGGCGAAACTGGGTACTTGTTTGTTTCGCCGGGGCAAACGATGAAGTCGCTAAAATGATACAACCGACACCAAACAGAATATGTGTATACTGTGTGCTGTTGCCAATAAAGTGTCTGCTTGGCGAGATTTGCGTCGGCGAACTGGAAAAGTGCCCAAAATTTTTATCACACACACGTAATTTTTTGAGTTGCTGTGTTCAACAATTGTGCGAACTTTGAATTGGTGCTACCGTATATTTTTATATGTGAGTGCTATTTTCTCTTCCTGTTAATAGGAAATATAGTGTATTTGATAGAGGGCTTGAGAATAAATTTAGATTTACTTGGGAAGAACCTGCGTGAACCTTTATTGCACTTTGAAAGCTGATCTACTTCGTAACAATATATACAATAACTTCTCTTTAATCCGGCATTCATTGGTTCGCACTTTCTATAAATCAGCACTAATGTTTGCTTTCTGATTTTTTTTCGGTTGGATTTGGGAGTTTGTTAACCTTGACCACTAGTTCGGTACAGAGCGTTGCTCGCATTTTTGCCCACTGTTTATTTTAATTATCGGTTTCCATTTCATTGCAATGTTCCTTTTTATCAGCGGATTATGTATGATATTTGTACATTATTGCAATTGTATGTGTACATATATAGCATATTTTTCTGTAAAATGTTTTCCAATCCCAGCTTAAGATCTTTTAGTGCTAATAAACTAAGAAGCCTAAGCATGTGACTAGAGTAGCACATCACAACTTGTTTTAACAATCATTTTGCTATAATAGTTTTTTTTTTTTGTATTGCGTTTTTGTATCAGCTCAAAAATATTCAATTAAGTTAGTGTTCTAAGGTTGAATTTAATTTTGTAGTTGCTATAATGAGAGACGAAACACTTTGCCGGATACTACATCATCTATACGGGTACAAAATAAGCGTAAACACATTAAATGCAATTATTAATAGTGTAAATTTTTACCTAGAGTGATTTATCTTTGTTATATCCCCATTAAAACTATGCTCACGCCATTAAGCAAGATATACGAATGTTGTAGCATCTCCATTCCTGCATTTTCTCTCACAAGGCGGCCTTTTTATGTTTACTTGCCGATCTGCCGACATTGGCAATAATGGCATGTTCTAGAGATTCTCTTCACCTAAATGTTCCAATTTTGATGTTATAAAACTCATAAATAGCTGATTGCCCTGTGCATTTCGACAGTCAGAGCTGCATAAGTTTTCCTACTTTTCAACTGTTCCAGAACCTTAATATATTTCGGCACGGGTTTAATGAGTTTAGAGAAATTGTAGCCGATAAGAGTCAGATTTTTTCTTCAGCAATATTTTAGAAATCCCTCAATTGATTCCAGACGAGATGGTTGTCTCCTATACCTCCTCTCACTAAATTGATCTGTTAATACCTATACATATAATATAATTAAATACTTAATAACCTTAAGTCAACATCTTTTCTCGGAGTTTATTTCAATATATGTGTATATATACATATATTGATGTAACAGGTGACTGATGTAACAGAATTCGTGTATGGGGCATCATCTGGGTAAGACAAGCGGAAACATGAAGTCCAATGTCTTCTAAATATGATTGACAAGTTGCTTCAGTTTGTACTGAACTTTCATCAAGATACAACGCTTGCGCATCATGTATTGCTTTTTATAATTGTAACGGAGCCATATTGGAGCTGAAGTGTGTGATACAATTTTGTTTTAAGGGAGAAATACCTTGTTGAAAAACTAACTAAATGATGAAGAACACTTTTCATAACGATTGTCTGAATCGAAAGTGTTTTCTGGTACTGGACATTTTGAAATAGATGGAGGACGTTCATGATGACGATAATGATCAGCCTACACCCCTCTCATGAATTGAGGGTGGAGGCATTTTTAACTTCCCGTAATATAAGTTTTCTAGAGAAATTAAAAATAAAATATTTTATTTTTCTATTTCTTAGTAAAATTTTCTTCTGTTTAATTTTTATATACAAAATTGACAATATAACAAATCTTAATCAAATCAATTTCACAGAATGATGACATAGCTGTAAAAGAAGATTCTAGTTTTGAAGTTTTGCCATTAGATGGAGGTAAGTAAACTATTATACTTTAATTTGAATTCTCAAAGAGTTCGCAGGGGAAGGAGAGAAGAACAAAAAATGAGTAGATATATGCTAAGTTCCTTTTTCTCAAGAGTTCGGACAATGGATCAATTATGTAAAAATCAGATTAATTTATATTCACATAAGAATATTCTACTCGACAGAGAAAAGGCATACCAAACAACTAAGGTGTGTTTAAATCAGGTCAAATTGCACACATAAAGAACCAAGAGAAAGCTGAATATGTATTATTTAATTTTTCATTAACATGTATGATTCCAAAATGTTCGAATAAAAAAATAATTCGAAATTGTGCTTCTAATTTTGGAATCTAATTACTGTTTCCAAAGGGGCATTGATTTAATGAGTTCTGGATAATAGTTACCATGGTATAACAGTGGTCGTGATTAGAGATTGCAGTACCGATAAACCAGTTTTTTGGTAAAATGCAAATTTTGACCTCAAATTATTACAAGATAATTCTGCATTGTTTGTGTCGGTAATTTGGTAAATTTTGTAAATAACTATAATAAATTTTTGCTGTACTTATTTTTCCTAAGAGTAACAACTTAAAGGGGTCTTGACACATCGTATGAAAAACGACGAACTATTAATTTAGATATATTTACATATTTTCGAAACTAATCTTAACAAGAGGAAAGATGCGAATTATCAAAGTTTTGATAAAACTTGTAAAACTACACATCGGGGAAATGATTGTATACAACAATATTTATTCAGGTTAGGTTGAATAAAAAATAAGGTACGATAGCCAGATTGAATAAAAAATAACAACTATTGCGGATTCCATTACCTTCGATATCTGCAATTTTGTTATCCATGAAGGAGAAACTTCACTTATGGATTGAAAAAAAAACAGAAATGCAACATAAATAATCTGCTTCTGCCAGACAAAAGTTAATATAATCGTTAGAAAATTGATTTATCTTCAAAAGAGGAAAATAGAAGGGAGAAATATATTCAATTATTGACAATTATTTAATATATGTATTGAACCAGGCATCACCAACTTAAAAGACTTGGCGGGCCGCTTTGGAAATGTACTTTATTTTGGCGGGTCGCATTATGTATGTGTGCGATGAATCGATTTAACACTTTTTTAATTCTGGTATTTTTAACATCAATTTAAATTCTCAATATGAAAATTACTACTTTCATCTCTCGAGTCGCGGGAAGCGACCCAAGCCCCATTAATAAAATTAAGAACATTCTGCAATAAATTAAGGGAAATGATATTTTATTGAATAATATGTATTTGTACGAAATATAATTTTAAAAACTGTCCTACAGTTAAAACACAATGCTGGTGCTAAATTTTTAGCGATCAGGAGATATTGAGCAGCCAGTCTTTTTGGACCCTTACGCTTCTGGGCAAATATATTATACTTGCTACAGGCAGACTGGCTGCTTCCATTTCGCATTACTCGTGCGTTGTATTTCCTCACCACGTTTAGTAAGGAAACCCCTCGCTCTTCAGCGGGTTGGCCGCTGAGGTGTACATTGTGTATAGTCCAGTCACACAAAATTGTCCTCGCGTATTTTAAAATGAGTTCAATTTTGTAATTGTTTATGAACAAGAATATAGAGGAAACTTGTGACACCAGTTGAGTCAATGAACTGAAATATTTCCATAGTAACGGGATATGAAATGGTAGAATGTTCTTTGGTACATGTATGTCCAGTAAAATTTTAAATTTTTGTTCAGGTGACCGAACTCCGCGGGCCATTGTTTGACACCAGGTGGACCGCGGATTAACCAGGCCTGTATTAAACCAACAAGTGTGCAATCTGAAAGAGTTTTTTCTCTACCGTGGGATTATTTTATACAGAAATCGAATTACAACTAACATTCTTAACATAACATCGAACATTCTCTTGGTTCTTTGAGTGTTTATACGTATTGTAACGAATTTCACTGTTGGGTTCAGGGATTGAATAGACTTTAATCAGGACAGCGATAAAACAGTTCTTTATTATCAGCCCAATCAAGAATACAATGTTCAGAAAGGCATAAGAACAGCCGAAGTCACAGTAATACAACACAACAGTAACACAACGCAATGTTCTGATACAGCGGGGAATAAATCAAATTCAAAGCCGTAGGCTTTCGTACTCTCTTCGGCATAAATCACAACGGAATTACCCGTAAAGTAACAGAAGCTCCGGGCGCGTCTGAGCTGAACAACAACAACTCTATGTTGCATTTCAGTAAGCCTTATATAGACACGGCGAAAGTGGTAGAACATTCCAGAAAGTAGGAGAACCAGAAGTCGTCAAATATCGCCAAATTTGGCGACAGAAAAATATCGCCAAATTTGGCGACACTGCGACAGATTTGGCGATAAAATGTTACCAAAACTGTCGCCAACTAAACATCTCGCCAAGTTGGCGAGATACCCAAAGAGCCCCATGTTATTTACAAGGTCTCATAGCAATTGATCAAATTCACATGTTTACATGCAATAAACGTTAATCCTGCACTATTTTTCAAGCAGAATAGTAATTTTGACATAATTTAACATTATAAACACATTTTAAATACCAAAATCGTAACAGTATTATTGAAAACCATTTTAGCAAAAGAGCACATATTTCATCATATATTTTTATTGTTTTCTCCATGGAAAATTATTCATGCTTAAGTATTACTTATAATTTGTTATAAAATTGCTCAGAATTATTTTTGTTCAAAAGAATACAATTTAGTTTCATTTTCTTCTGTCATAGCACTCAAGAATTAAATAAAATGTCTTATAACAAATTTTTGTTTTAAAATATATCAATAGCTTAAAGATTTCAATATGGCAAAGATTCAAAACTGGTATACCAGTTTTATTTGAAAATTTGTCAAATACCCGTGAATAAAAATATAACATAAACACACTTGTAATAACAGTCAATTCGTTTTTAATGACTTTTCGCTCACAGGTTCAGACCACAAGCAAATCTTCGAAGTAATACTCTGCACTTCCAAGTAAGAGTCCGATAGTCCCCGGTAGATTCGCTCGGCCACTCAACGACATATTCCTCGGCAGATCAGTTCAGCCAATGCCGATCGATTCCCCGATTCACTCCGGCTTCGTAACTCTCAGTTTTTTTCCCGCCGTGTCACAGGGAAAATACAGGAAAAGTCAGTAACTTTCCTCCCAGTAGAGATATCGCCAAGTTTCCAATTATTTCAAGAAACATCGTTTTGCTGCCGAAATCTCTAAGTTTCTCACTAAGTCACCAAATTCATTGCCAATGTTGGGTCATTATTTAAGCTTTCCTCGGTTCCGACGAAATATCTGTAAATGTCTTTCCTCCTTTATAACCCGATATTTTTTATGAACCTGAGTAACGTTTGCAGGGACGCGTCATCTCAGGTTCATAAAAATATTATCAATGTAGCGGTATATCTTCAATGTATTAAAAATTTGAATTAGATTTGAACACTGAATTGTGCTTGTAGAGCTCTGATTCATGATTTCCTTTTGAAAAATTGGTAATTCTTCAAAATGGTAAATGCCCGATGTTCAGAATTATGAGGTCCGTTGCCAATAGCCCTCGAGTTGCTTCAAAGCGTGATATTAAAAAACAATTAATCAAAATGGCAAAATGATTCACAAGATTACTGCGTTTCTTCCGGACCAGAGATTTTTAACATTTTTACAACTTAAAACATTTTTTTTGTTCTATTGACCCATTTACCAGTAAGGTTAAATTCACGGTTAGGGCAATTCTCCTTATTTCCTATCCATACTATTCAATGATCCTCCATACATTAAATGAAATTAACTACGATGGAAGTAAGTTAATTGTTATAGAAAAATCAACACAATTAAAATATGATACAATATGATAAAGATGGGCAAATGTAGCTCTCAGAACCTGATTCGAATCTTCGACGAGTTGAGTACGGTTTTCATTGAAAAAAAAATTTATTCTATTTTTTTAAAGCAGTAAGTTAAAATAAAAACTACTAAGTGAGCTATTTTCTCATCGACATTACAGTCATCCCACTTGCAACTTAATATCCCATCAATTCAAAATTGTGAACAGAGAAACTTAAAATTCTTGCAATCTGATCTTCATAAAAAAAGGATTCTTGTTATCTTTTATTTGTGAAGAAGACATGGGAAATGAAACTAGTTTTTCGACACGTACAAAACCCCCAAACGGAATGGGAGAATTTATTTAAAAATGCTTGAATAAAGCAGATAATGTCTTGGATCCAGATAATATACAAAACTGCATAAATTGATTCCTCAGGCAACATTGTACAACTGACAGCCGTATTAGTGATAGGTAAAAATGTTGAAAAAAGTGCGATGTGGGATTTTAAAAATATTCCAGCTTTTAATTTACCTATCGATGAGTCTACAGAGATTCAGGATGTTCTTCAATTGACTATTTTTACCTGCTACGTTTTTGCAGATGTAAATGTGAAAGTGATAGTGATGATGATAGTGGTGTTTAATGTCGCAACGGCCATTATGTGGCTATGCTGCACTAAGCAACTGTGGTCTAGACCAGAGGTCGCCAAACTTTTTCGATCATCGACCACCAAAAATTTCAATATTCTCTTATCAACCCTCTCTATAAAAATGATAAAAAAGAAGGGAAAAACCTATCCGTTTCTTCATTAAATTAGATCATTTAAGAAACAGATAGTCCCCCCCCCCTCTTCTTTTGATTTTGCCCAAATCAAATTTTTACAAATATCAATCCGAAGGATGTGCTTGATGACTTTTGGCAAGATTATCAATATTTGGCTCAAAATGTGTTAATTTCATTCTTACTTCGCCTCGGAACTCCGTATTCCACGTCTTTGTCTTCTTTGTTAAAATAGAATTCATATGACTGAAGACAGATTCAACCATACATGCTAATCCGAAGTAATACTCTGTTAACATGTTAAAGAAAATATAAGAAATACCAAAGAAAAAAGCTTGACGATTACATAGAAAAACTAGAAAAAATCAGAATTAGCTTTCAAACATATGGTTGAGATGTAAAAAGTTTGAAATCTATATTTGTGTATTCCGTGAATTGATTTATTTGCGATAATATTGAGGAGAATTTCCAAATTTTGAAATAATACTTGTCAAAAGAGTGGCTGAGGAATAGGAGTTATTAGAGATGGCTTTTTCTCATCCAAGCACATTCACATCTGAAAATTGAATATTCCGTTCTGGAATCTCAAACAATGATAATAAACGGTTGGACAGAAACAAAATTCATCTCTGGATACTACAAAGATTCAGAATATCCCCTTTGCAGTAGTGGCGTGACAGGATTCTAACAATGGTGATGATGGGCAGCAAATAAAGATAGTCTTCAAAATGGACGGCTGGATAACAAATCTGTCAAGGTCAATCAACACAATATAGTATATTTATATTAGCGTTCCTAAAATTCTATATAAACACCTCACAAAATATCACTAATTGTGTATCTTACAGGTTACTTCTGATACACAAGCTGTAAGCTTCGACATCCATCTCTAAGCAAGTTACACTTTTATTTCATAGCTGGAATCTCTGTTTCGAATTTCAGAAATAATTTTAGCATAAGATTACATCCACCACACGATGTCGGAACCAACTAGAGGTGTAATAGCTGGCACTAAAATATTATTTTAATGCATCCATTTTAGAATGTGGTTTAAAAGTTCTATAATCTTTGTTCGTTCACTAACCACAATAACGGGGAGAAAAAAGTCTTTACTTTTCAAGATTGAGATTATATCCAAACTAACATCAACTTTCGCTCGCTGCTTGTACACCTATATTATTGTCCAAGTCAAGAGAAGGTTGTTGTTACGAAAAATGCAATTAGTGGTTATTACGTGAGGAAGCTGGTATTTATATGAAGTTCTTATAAAGTTAACATAATTGTAGAATGAGGAAAACGTGAATTCCTGGCTGGATGAAATTTTAATTGTCAGCAAGGAATATTTACTAGGGCGAAAGGCCTATTATACGGAATTTTTTCTCTCAATGAACTGCGATTAAGAATGAATAAGGAATCTCTTTATATTTAAGGAAGAATCTAAGACAAAATTTGATGAATTTTTGGCTTCATGTCGTCAAGAGCACCAAATTTTAGCTGAAAAGCTGTAAAACATCTAATGTCTTTTGTAATAACTTATAAGTGAAAAGTCTGATTTTCATCTCTCAACACTGGTTTTCTTAAAAATAAAAATTAAAACAGATTGGAAATCGAACCGGATCTGAGATTTAAGTAATTGTTCATTCTTTCAAACGGGAAGTTTTTAGTTAGCAAGAAACAGCTCCATACTTTTCAAAAATAATTTGATTTCAAAATGTCTCTCTTGCAATTACTTGTGTAATAATTTCATACTATCTACAATTATTAAAATACATAAGAATTACACTGACATTCAAATTATTTTACATATAAATCTCAAAATAGTCAATAGCTTTTGGTGGGTCATAAAATAAATTTTGAAAATAATGGGATCGAAGGGAAAAAAAAGTTTGGGAATTATTGTCTACAGAATAACATGTTTCAATTTGTTTCTTTAATATTTCCATTTTATTTCGTTCAAAAATGTTTCAAAATAAAGAGCCAAACCAACCATTTCAAAGAAAGTTTTAATTTTAGAATGTTTTAATGAAGACCTTGCTTTATATTTATTCATAAAATTTATTTTCTTTCGTTGGATAGAATAAGAAGTTTTTTTTTAATAACTAATCGTATAACTACTTTTCGTAGTTACAGAAGAAAAGGGCCCAGATCACTAA
>BMAW01086407.1:0-11106 GCA_019974015.1 Nephila pilipes
CCCCCCCCCTCTCAGAGGGAAGTCGCTTCTTTACTTGGTCCGTAATGCCAAATCCTTCAACTTCTCAAAAGTATTCACTTCTAGTCCGTCAATCTACTCCTGAAATTAATTAGTTATTTCAAAAACGAAATTCCTCCATGTTTTCTCAAGGCTCTTCTGGTGCTGATAGAATTTCTTTCCAAATTTCTCTGAACTTTATTTCAATCTTTTCAATAATATGCTCTTAATGTATGTATAGTTGTTGAAATTCTCTTACGATTCCCGAGCAATTGATTGTACTAAATCAGAAGATAGTACCATAAGTAAACCGGACAACCCAGTCCTTAGAGTGAACATCAATCCTTTTCACTTATCATTCGAGCAAGGATGAATAAAGTGATATATCATCGTTCTTTGGATCGAACCTCGGCATCATCTTAGCTAACTCATGACATGGAGTGCCATATTTTTCAAATTTCTTGCCTACAGAACTATCCAAATATACTTTTTCCAGTTGTTCTATTCTAATTTTTTTCTTAACTAAAATTCCATTTCTCCTGTTCCTCCCATCTTTCTTTCATTTGTTTTTCCTCCTTTTGGTTGTGTTTTTCTTCCTGTTCTCTGTATCTTTCTTCTTCCCTTAATCTTCCCTCCCTTTGCTTTTGTCTTTGATCTTGTTCTTTCTGCCTTTCTTCTTCTTCTATCTTCTGTTTTTCCTCTTCTAGTGTGACAGCCACTATCGTTTCCAATAAGGCTTTGGCATTTTCCTCTTTGTAATGCTTGCTATTCTGTATTAAGTTGACCAAATAAGTTATCTTGAGATTAGGATTCGGATCCTCTCCTATAATGCCAAAGACTGTAGGGTCTTCCATTCGATTTCTCATCAAAAATGCCATGTCTATTATTATGCTCGATTCAGAAAACAAACAAGTCTAAATACAATGAGTCTAACATTTAAATCCATAATTTAAAAAAAATACTTGAATTATTCCTGTTAATTTTAGCTAAAAGTTCCACAAAGAAGCATCTAAATTAAACTCATTCAGTAATTAATAGAATAATTAATATTATGAGGAATACAGATTAGAAGACGATTTCATTTCTAATCAGAACAAATCAAGCTAAACGAACAAATAATACTATGAAGGATACAGAATAGCAGACGATTTTATTTCTTATCACTGCTTCGAAATTGCGCAATAATGCGTTATTTATTATTTATTTACTATTATTTATTTTATGTAGCATTTCATATAATGTATTTTATGGAATAAAATTTCATAGAATGTTATTTATTTTATAAAGCATTCCAAAATAATTTTAAAAAAATAATAATATTGTTTCCAAGCATAATTTTACTATAGGAATTCCAAATGTAAAAGTAATCAGAAATATAATCACAAATTCTCTTAGAGGGAGCAAGCTTTTCTTTTCAAATTCAAACATTAAATTTAGAGGCTAACTGAGCCTCACAAGAGTAACACTCTTAGTTTAATAATCTAACGGCACTGGCGTACCGAATAAAACCTTAATTTAGGCTTAATATGACAGATTTGTACAGATATACAATGAAAACTGGCATTTCACTATCACACACACGAAAAGAAATTACAATACACTCTTGGTTTAATAACATCACGGCACTGGCGTTCAGGATAAAATCTTGATTTAGGCTTAATATGACAAATTTGTACAGATATACAATGCACATAAAAAAATATTACAATAAATGGAAACTGGCATTTCACTATCACACACACGAAAAGAAATTACTATACACTCTTGGTTTAACAACATCACGACATTGGCGTACAGGATAAAAACTTGATTTAGGCTTAATATGACAAATTTGTACAGATAAACAATAGAAACTTGCGTTTCGTTATCATGCACATAAAAAAATATTACAGGAAAATACTCTAAAGAGTGCATTTACATTAATAAATGAGCTCTTACCCGTACAATATTGAGCCGATTTGGCAAAAACTAGATCGTGCCGGCTGTGCCAGTAAACATTGCGTTCGTTCAACCGATGGCAAGTTCTGGACACAAAGATACCCATAATCCAAAAACAATACAATTTATTTTAAATGAAATAATTCGCACGTTAAGTAAAACATTTTAAAGAGGCTGTGTAAGCCAAATACACATTCTAACTGCAAAAATTCCAATCCAAACAAAAACAATTTCGTCTCCATCGACCAGCTCAGTTCTCTCTTTCTCCTGTTCAATCCTATCCCAGCTCGTTTTTTACCGAAAGATTTCAGCACTTCTGTTGTAGTTATATTAGGTTTTTCTCCTCGGCAGCACATTGTTTAGATAATTTTTTCCTCCGATCTTTACTTATACAAACACTAAGCAACCTTTATCTGCTTTGTTAGAATGTGTAAGAAATTTCTTTTATTTATATGTGTTCTAGTTTACCGATATAATACGCTAAATATAGGTTTTTTATATTTATTGAAGTGACTCATATAAGAAAAAATAATTTATGAATTTCTCTTACATAACAAACAGTATATTATTTTCCTAGTTCTAAATTTCATGATAGTTTGATGATCGTGTTTTGAGGCACAATTTAAGTTCATTCAGCTTCAAGCAGATTTAATATATGTTCTTGAAAGTTAGCATATGATATAGAAAATAAATGTTTCGTAAATTATGTGTTCAATAACTGAAACATGAGTCTTTAAAACAAACCTAAATTACTATTGAAGGAAAACCGAACAACGCGCCAAGCGAGTCAAATAAAAATTTTAAATCTTAAAACTTTAATTAGAGTTATTTTTAAAACTTTTTCTTGGAAATAAACATTAATAATTAATCTTGTGTAAATTTTAGCCTAACCTGCAGTATCATTAGCGAAATACATTCAATATGTATATTAATAAAAAATATTTAAAAATTAAAATAACATTATGATCCATTGTTAACTTGTTATATTTATTGCTGAGAATGAAAATATATTTGTATGATATGGACTTTTTCGTCTCATTTCTTTACCGTTCCAATCACCATTCTAATATGAAAAAATTTGTAGATAAGCTAAAATAACTCAAAAGTATCACATAAAAAATCTAATTAATTTTTTATGTAATCAAAAGACAATTTCTCTTGCTTTAAAAAAGATTTTGAAAAATTCTCAGAAATGTAAAGAAAGAATTCTCAGAAAGAAATGTATTCATGATATGAAAACATTTCTAAATCAGTTTTTGGTGCGACGAATTACATAGAGATTCTTAGCATGATACCTTCATGATAGAATCCTCAAATGTTTCTTATTAATTACTTGTAGAAATATTCAACGTTGTACGGGAACTGAATGCTTGTAAGTATTATAAGTAATTACAGATAGTAAAGTAATACATAATAAACAATACTCTGATAAACAAGGAATTCTTATAGGAAACTTTAACAACTTCAAGTAACCATACTTTTGCGAATTTTGGTTCATAAAAAAATAAATGCGTTCTTATTTCTGAGATACTGTGTTTAAAAATAACATATGACATTATTTTATTGCCTTTTAAAGAGCCTTGTTTGTCTATAGTTTTTGTTATGTTTATGGCGAGTTCGTAAGAGACCTTCTCACTGAAGAAGAGTGACCTAACTTAACTAAAATTGCCAATAAACATTATTTTTATGCAAAATTGGCGAACATGATAAACCATGGACGTTACACTTTTGCTGTTTTAAACAACATCGAGAGTAGATTGCTTCAAAGGGGCTTTAATGTCTTTGGCGATATATCAATGATCTGGAAGAAATCTAAATATTATCAAGATGTTTACTATTTTTGTATGCCAAGAACAAAATAAATTAATTTTAAGAAGCACAGAGAATCATTTTCAATGTTCCAATATAAAGTCTATATTACGGCAAATACTTCTCAATCAAATGCTTCATATACCGCAGGTACCTGTTAACTATTATTTATTTGAAGAAGAATGCACCCCAAATTTCAATCATGAAAGTGAAACAGATATGGATTACATTCTGTCAGCAAAGAATTCGAAGGCTAATATGTTATCGTAAGAATAGGTGAATGGCCTTGTACATGATTTGGAATTAAGAAAGAATGAAGTTGAATTGTTGGTATTTGAGATTCAAAAGTCGGCATACTCATAGATTTCTTGGAAAAAGAAAAAAACAACGAATAGAAAATACTACAGAGAATTGCTCAATTTTCATTTCCCAATCCTAAAAACCCCATTTCTCAATCCTAACATGTATAATTTTCTTGAATTGCTCTCGTATATTATATTTCTTTTTTTTAAACCATATTAAACAATTCGTTCTTATTTTCAGTTTCCAAGCAATGTTTATAATTTCTAAATGTAATGACAGTTTACTTTGAAATGTTCTAAATGAAAAATATATGAACATGTAAATTTGCTGTGATAAATGTCAAAACATTTTTTGGTGTTGTTGGTGAAAAACATTCACGAAATGTTGGTGAAAATGTTAGTGAAAAACATTCACCAAAATGAAATTACCATTCTATTTATAAAGTTTTCAGACATTTTGGAAACTGTAATTTTTCATCACATTTTAATAGCATTATTTTTTAGTTTCTTTCACAAAATGCGTATTTTTAGCAAATATACCAATGGTTAGAATTCAAAGTCATGTTACATCAAGATTAGTTTTCACTGAGTTTTTGGTTGTCATAAGCGCTTTCGCGTTTTTCATTATTCCAAAAAAGAAAGAATTTTCTTTAAAAAGAAAAATAGTTGTAGAATTTCACGTCAACGAAAGCTATCAACTTATTTTTATTTAGTTCAAAATAATCCGAATGGAGACCATTTTAAAAAGTGAGAAATTTCTTTAAAATACTTAGCTTTCTAGGAAAAATCGAATGTGCTGCTTGATTCTAACTAGATTATGAGTTCAGTCTGATGACTTAGTTGATAACTGAAATAGAATCTCAAACTTAACAACCACTCCATACAAAGGTTTTGTTGATGCTGACATTGATTGATTTTAAGCATTTAATTCGTGAAGCTAGCTTTTAGTTCGCAAATGGTAAACTTTGTATTAAGGCTTCCGTCTACCGGCCATGTTGATTTCCTGGACGTAATATTATTTCTATGGAATTTGACTACCACTCTCAAATCTTTACTATTTGATCAATTTGAATGTAATAAAGTGCAAATGAAAGAGCAAAAAAATAATGAAGGTTTCTGCAGAATTACTTTTTCCTTCCTATTTTTAAAAATATTTTACCCCTTTTTTAATTATTCCCTTGTGAGTTTTCCAGTCTTTATTAAATATTTTTAAGAATCGGGAAAATGTAATTACGCAAAAACTTTAATTATTTTTTGCTCTTTTGGATGCACTTTATTATTTTCAAATAAATCAAATAGTAAAGATTTGAGAATGGTAATCGAAATTCCATAGGATTAACACTACGTCCGTGAAATCAAAGTGGCCGGTAGACGGGATCCTTAACTGCAGGAAATGGCTTACGGTAGCCTGTGATTAGTTAAGAGACATATTGAAAGGAGATCCTGGGGGAAATGGATGCAAAGATTTTGAGCCATGCCTTTTTTTCGTGTTTGCTATAAGGAGTCTGGAAACCGATGCGTTCTGGTAGTGGATCCTTTATTTTATCAAGCGCGTAATAGCGGTTCCATCATATTACCGTTTTGCTCCACTGACAAAAAAATTAAAACCAATAATGTAAACTTTATAGAGAAATATATGATTGTCATGCTTGCTATAGTAATAGAGAGAGGGAATCATAATTACTGAATATATATATATGGCAAATTCGGGCTCTGACCTCCGATCTGAATAAGAGTGGGATCTAGTTTTCCTTCGGTTTCTACTTTTGCCCAGATGTTAATTAACATGGAAGTGTTTAAGAATTTTACATTTAGAAATCGCAAATAGTACAGTTTTTTTTTCATTGTTTTAGATTTAAATAGTACTATTTAATAGGACATTTAGATGCAAAAGGCAAATCAAAGCAATTCAGTTGTTTCTACCATGCCTATCAAGAAGCAATATTTGGAATTAGGCTTACGGGTCAGCGTGGAACGCTTTTATCTTTCGCTTGCATTGTTTTGGAAGTTCATTTCAGAGTGGGGGAGAGATTGAATTCTGATTTGCTTGCTTGAAAGAAAAGTGGGCATTAACCAAGAAATATGTATCTTGGCCTTCTTTTAAGAAGATTTGGACTGCTTTTTATTCAATTTTATTGTGGGATTTATTACCAGAGTTTCAGTGTAATTTATAAATTTTACGGATACTTTAATGATAGATTTTTGAGAAAATCGGTAAATGATTGTTCAAAAATGGGTACACAGATAAAATCAAATGAATTGAGCTGTTTTTCAGAACGGTCAGAAAGATCATTAGATGATGTTTGAACATTAACTTAAGAGTAACACATTTTGATATTTTTTAAAAAATTTGACTAAAATGCCTAGTTATAAATATTCTACCAAACTTTAAGAAATAATTTTTCCTAGAGACAACTATTGAATCAGCTTTTGCGTTTATTTATACATGAACAAAAGAAAATAATATTTCATTCAACTTTCTTTAATTTCAAACCAGGGTAAAATTACCATCTTATTAGTAAAACGCGTGAGGAATGAACATTTTTCGAAGAGTTTTATTTTGTCATGAAAGTTTAAGATACTTTTGTATTAAACATAAATGTTTGACGTACTCTAACAGTGGTAAACTTAAGGATTGTAAGTGTTTCACTACAAATGCGAAAGATGTCATAACTGTTAACCAAATGGCATTTTCATGTTTTCGGAAAAATTTCCCTTTTTCCTTCATAAATTATTTGATCGTTTCTTAAATATTCAAACATTTTCTTAACATATTGCTTACTGAGAGGTGCCTTACTAAACGTATTATTTTAGATTTCTTAGAAGACTTTGAGTATTGTATGAATTTCGGTACATGTGTTAATTTAATTAACAATTTTTAAAATTATCGGCATAAATTGTTTACATTTCAATCATTTAGCAACTATGTGTTCTGTATGAATAACGAGATGGACAAGGATAAAATTGATATACAATATGTTGGTATATAAAATCGCCGAAAATCCATTCGCATGACTTATAATAGCTGGAATGTCGTCATTTGCTACACTGACTACTTTTTAATCGGTACAAAATATTTTTTGATGGAATTTTTTTATATCTGCTCTTCGAGTCGTATCGTTTAGTGCAATAAGATCTAACAATTCTTCTTAGCTTCTAAATTACTTGTTACTTAATCAACAATTACATAGTTTATTCATGGCTTATGTTGAATATCCGTAGATTCGTCTAGGGCTAGACTCAATGCTGAGCAGTTCGTCAAATTTTTTCGAAGTTGATTAAGGTGTTATCAATGGTAGCAGAAATTAAGCTTTCTATAGTATATCTAGATGCAGTTATTTGTTTAACTAAACCGTTATGATTTAATTAAATTTTCGAGGATTACACTATCTTATAAACATCAGAATAAATGGTTCTTTCAAATATCTTCTCTGAAATGTGGCTTTCAAAGGCACATTAGACGGCTACCCTGATATATATAACATGAAAAACTCTTTAATTGAATAGTATTTTATCTCACGCTTTGGCGATGGAAAACAAAATGTCACCAAAAAGTACTTTAAATGCCCCAGATCGGTAACCCTTTTAATAATCTAGCCCTATCAGATATCAATTACGATATCAACCCTAATAGTGATTTGGATCAGTATTGTTTTTCGTGTCGCCAAGGAGTAGGTTACGGTAGGATGTCACCAAATCATTTCCCTCGCATTAACCTTTAGTGAGATCCTGTACGTCAAGGGTGGGTGAATAGTGGACCAGGGGCCACATGCAGTCCACTAAGAGGTAATTAGAGCACTCCCTAAGGTAGTCAGAAAAATGAGCCTTGTATCAAGATTTCCATCCAGTGCGTAAAATCAACAAGAATAAATATGGATGGTCTTCGACATATTGCTTGCTTTTGATAAGATTTTAATATAGAATGGATGAATATTGGAGCACATTTGTCTTACGACCTTTAATCTCCTGTCGATATGGTGATAAAAGAGTTGCTTCGATCTGTTACTTCCCCATGAATTTACAAAATTAATTTTAAAAAATTCAAATTTACATTGCCTCTTAAAAGATTTAGAAATTAAGAACATTAAGTTTATAAAATTACCTAAAATTTTTGAAAAAAAGTAATTAAGGATTGCTGTTGATTGAAAATGGGATTGTGTCAGGAGAGAAATTTATCTGACTGGCTACAGTGAGGGAGCAGCTTCTCGGGCTGGTGAAAAACTAAGGATGAAAATTTTTCCGATCCGTTTGGAAATAGCTAACTCTAGAGCTAGTTATCCTATTGGTTGAAAACGTTGTCCCCTTAGAGAGCAACGTTTAAAGTAATTGATATAGAAATGTGCTAAGATTTTGAATTTTGATTTAAAGTAATGGTAGTAATGGTGACTGCCTACGTACAAATGTCAGTTTTTGACCACTTGGGTCAATTTTTTTTTCTTTAATAATCTTTTAGTTTCAACATTTCTCTTCTCAAATCTGTTTTCCTTTTTAATTTATGTGAAATAGAAATAAAGATATAGCAATTTTAAAAACCATCGTCAGCTGCAAAAGAGAGCCGGAAGTAGCATTCTGTAACCGGAAGTTGTACATAATTGCATTTTTTAACTCTATTTCTACATTTTCCTTTTTCTTTTAAATTATAAATATTATTTTAATAATATTTCTAGTGGTTTAGCCACTACTGTACAGTTTAGTTTATTGATTTGTTGCCGAGAATTGGCAACAAATAGCTTCTGTTTACATTTGAATGTGTGTTTTGTTTTCGTATTTCTGATCGTTTTTTTTTACTGAAATAACTTATATTTTGAATTGCAATTTTGCTTAAAAGCTATTCAAAGTAACATAAATATGGGACACTGCAAAAATTACCGCCCAAAGAAACGAAGATTTTCAAGAAATCAGTACTCTAAGAAACCGACACTGAACAATGCTCAACATGAAAATGAAGTTTCAACTGCAAGGAATGATGAGCAGAAAACAGCAAGTGCTTCAAAACTTGAGGGCTTGAAGCAAACTTTTTCTGATAATATATATTCTGAAGGTTCTAGTGAACTATTTGGCCATCGTATATATGATATTAGAACATTAATATCTGTATTTGCAGTTTTGTGTTGCCCTGTTTGTTTCCAGGATAACCTCAGCTTGACAGAGGATTCAAGATTTGGCATATGCTCAAATTCATATATAAAATGTAAGAACTGTGATTTTGTTAAGGTATTTGTGTCATCTGAAAAGATTAATAATGCATTTAACTTAAATACTCTTCTTGTATATGCGTTAAGACTCATCGGAAAGGGCTATACAGCTGGAAATAAACTGTTTAGCATGTTAGACTTGCCTTTTTTGTCTAAAAGAGCTTTTAGAAATCAAGAGCTAAAGATTCGACGCGCTGCAACTGAAGCTGCTAAGAAAAGCATGCTCAATGCAGCAGATAAAATTCGAAAAGAAAATCCATTAACAGATATAAGTTACTGCGGAGTGTCATTGGATGGGACTTGGCAGAAACGGGGCTACTCATCTCACAATGGTTGCGTGAGCTGCATATCCATTGATACTGGAAAAGTATTGGATGTCGAAATGATGTCCCATTTCTGCAGAATATGTAATAAAATGTCAAATACTCCAGGTGCTTTTCCCGGTTCACATGTTTGTCGCAATCACAAGGGTTCTGCTTCTAGCATGGAGACAATAGGAGTATATCGAATTTTTGAGCGATCGGAAAATCTGCGTAAATTACAGTATAGGGATTATTATGGGGACGGTGACTCTAAGGGATATGAGTCCGTTAAAAATATGTATGGCCCAAATACAGTCAATAAATTTGAATGTATTGGCCATGTTCAGAAGAGAGTTGGGAGTCACTTGCGGAAATTAAAAAAGTCTACGAAAGGAATTGGAGGAAGAGGCAAGTTAACAGATAGTTTTATAGACAAGCTGCAGAATTATTATGGAATTGCTATTCGCAGTAACATAAACAATTTAGAAAGCATGCAAAGAGCAGTTATTGCTGCCTTTTACCACTGCTGTTCTAGTAAAGATTTCCCTATGCATGGTCAGTGTCCGCAGGGAAAAGACAGCTGGTGCAAATTTCAAAAAGCAAAAGCTCAGGGTGAAACATTACCTGATAAATCCACTGGACTTTCACAAAATATCATAAACATAATTAAGCCAACCTATATGAAATTATGCGACCAAACCCTATTAAAAAAGTGTTTGCATGGCATGACACAAAATGCCAATGAAAGTTTTAATGGTGTTCTTTGGAATATTATTCCAAAACAACATTTTACTGAATTGCAAACTTTGCAATTAGGTGCTTACCTAGCTGTTCTTCAGTTTAATGAAGGTGCCAGTGGTTTCATTGAGGTAATGAATAAGTTGCAGCTAAATGTCGGTAATTATATGCTCCGTATTTTGAAGCAGTATGATTTTCGACGTATCACCGATGCAAAAAGACATTCATTACCCCTTGTAAAATTACAAAGGAAAAAAGCACGTGCTTGGAGGAAAATAAAAATTTTGCAGCAGGAAAAAAAAGAAGGCTTGACATATCATCCCGGGGAATTTTAGATTATTTTGAATAGGGTAAGTGACTTTTCACTGCAAAATAAAACTTTAATTGTGTTTTTCTCAAAATAGTGTTTTTGAAGCAAATTTGAAACCATTTACATGATATCTCAAGAAATAATGGAGATAATGTCCTGAAATTTTCTGAGAATGTTTTATATTCTATTCTTAATGAAATGGACCAAAATCTTTGATGTAGGGGGAATATATTTTTATTTAGGACTGTTTATGTAAAGATAAAGTTGAAAAAATTGCAAAAATGTCCATGTTAAAAGGTGCGATTACCTGTAGATTTTTTATTGTTGTGCTAGTTCAGTTACGTATTGCTTTTGATGGGGTGGTCGTTTCAAGGAGATTTCCAGCATGTGTGCAGGCTGAAACATTAACACCATATTAAAATTTCTAATGCAGCTACATCCTTTCCTTTGCACACAAAATACATATAACAATTTTCTTCAAAATGAACCAAAATCTAGAGTGAAATAATAAAATT
>BMAW01086413.1:0-19366 GCA_019974015.1 Nephila pilipes
TTGTTGTACTTCGTTCAAAAGCACTAAAAAATTTCAAGAGATAAATTAAAAGCTCTTAAAATGTAATTTGTAGCCTCCCTCCATCTTGTTATTCCGATTTTGAAATATGATTAAAGTTTAAAGAAAATCATCACTTTATTCAAAAATTAATGAAAAAAAAATATTTAAAGAGTTTTTATAATTGGAAATTTTCATAAAACTGAAAGCTTCAAGGTGAATAAAAATAGACTAGTGCTGATACATTTATTTATGCATTATGTGATTATTCCAAGAAATAAAAATCATTTTTCCATCTTTAGGATTTTATTATAAATTGCAATAAAAATGAGGATATCATATTCAAGATAAAATTACTCAGAAATATTATGTTATTTTACAAAATTAGGTATATAGTATATTGCGTTTTATTATTAATAATTGAAGTTAGTTATATTTTTGTGCCATAATTTAAAAAAATTCAGCAATTCTCTTTGGAATTTCATCAATTAAAAGTAATAGACAAGAATAGAATTATTTGTAAATTTATCCCAGAATTACAAGCGGCAAATAAATGTTGAACACATTGAATACATTAGCTTTAATAATATTATAGTGATGTATCTTTTTTTCTCTGCTGTACAATTAGATAGACATTTTTGTTTTATAATTTCTTTTGCAAAAGGAAGAGATCACTTATGGTGATTTAAAATTCATAATCTAAATCAGAATATATATATTCATGCAGGAAATTTTTATTAATTTTTCATTAAGACAAAGTGTATTCGAAAAATAGAAACACATGGTTTAAATATTAAAAAACCACAAATCATTCTCTGAAAAAAGGTTTATAGGTTCTCTAAATCAGATTTATATTCATGTTTCAAATTTTTGATTAAAATTTCCTTAAAAGAATTTATGTACAATTATATTTGTACCTACAAATTATTACATATCTTATATGCTTAGTACATAACTAAAATGGCATGAAATGAGAGTCACTAAGTTTAAAATTCATCCACGTCATATCTAAAAATAAAGCCAAAACCTATCACTAGATTTAATTATTTCGGAAAAGAGAATAAAAAGTAAAATCTGCATTAAAAATGACTTGTTACTAGCAACAATTTAAAACATTTTTTATATTATATTTCTTGCGAAACTGTTTGTTTCAATTAAAACCTTCTTGATCCAATCTTAAAGTCAAAATACCCATTATTTATACCAGTATTTTTTAATAATTACATAACTATTAAAAAATTACGCTAGAATTTGACACTAGCATTCCAATATCACTTTTTCCACGCCTTGCTTGTTTATCGTCTGCCGTCTACAGTCTATTCGACGCCTGTACTTATTTCGATTACACATTAAAAAAAATTTATAAAATAGACATTTCATATAGCATTCTGAGTCATACTAGAAGAAATGATTATTATTATGTTATTCGCGGAATCCGGTCGTCCTGGGATCTTTTACATTCCGTGTTATGTGCAATGTTGCAGACAGTCCATGTCAGCCATTAAAATTTCGATTGAAGGAATAATAAAATGTAATAAAATTTCTTATTGACAAATATTTAAAATTTCTCATAGGTGTATTTAAATTTGCAGGACAATTCTAGTAAGGTAATGTCTTTTGATATTCCTTATTTTTCAAAACACGACGCTAGTATATGCAGACAAAAAGCTAATAACACATTTTATCAATATGTACAAAAAAAAAAAAAAAAAAAAAAGAAAGATTAAATGTTTGCAAAATCAAGTGGAAATGCATTTGCAGACTGTAGCTCTGAACACGCTAATAAATTTATGATTGCTAATAAGCAAAATAAATATTGATACTATAGAGATACTATAAATAATTTATCAATATTATTATAATATATTACATCATTCATTAAATAAAACAATTGTTTTATTGGTTTTAATTAATGTAACGGGAGAAGCAACACGAGGCTATTGGCAACGGACTCGTAATTTTGATTCTCGGTCAATGACGAGATCAGTGATACCTGGTTGGCACCTCTCACCAGTTTCACACCACTCCAACGGGAGGATTCTGAAAACGACAGATTTAACATTACATCAACCATGGTTCCATGGCGAGTCTTTAGTGGTATCAGGCATGAACCGACTCCGCGAAAAGCACCGGGTGCTGCCATGACCACTAGGCTATCGCGACCTTAAATGAACGAAAAAGTCTATATCATTCATTAAAACTATTTAAATGCTCAGTTATTCTCAACAATGTAATGAAAAAAAAAGTAAGAGAATGCGATAATGTTTTGGTTCTTTAAGCATAATTAATTTTATCTATCATTGACATATTGTTTTGGAAGAAAAAATACAATCTGTGTATACTTCTGATTAGTATTATTTGTGTTACTGCTGGATAAAATTTGTTTAATGGTTATATACTATAATATTTATTATAAAATATTACTAACCCGTCTTTTAGATCAAATTATTTATTAGTTTTATCAGAAATATGTTTACCCGTTTAGTTATTTCATTTTATTACTAGCTGATACCCGCCCGCTTCGCTGGGCGAGACGATAATATTATATTTGGAACCTATACGTAAAATATCAAGAAATGTTTTTCAATTTTTTAAAATTAATTATACTCTGAATTTAAAAATTTTTAGAAATTGATTCTCAATAATGGTTATCCATGACTTTCAAACATATAGAGAAAAGTATTTAAGTGTTAATAGTTCATCAATGAAAATGTAATTTGGTCAAAAGCAAATCTGTCGTTGAACAGAATTCCACATCACCGATGAGGTACTGTGTAAAGTGATGCGTTCCCACTATTCTACCACATGGCGGGTCTCCAGTAGGCAAAACCATGTAAAAATTGCCAACAAAAATACATTTATATGTATGTTTTTTTATTTTTTTAAACCTGTTGAAACAATTTTTTTTTTGTGTATTATATTTCTATTGTCTTTTATTTTGAATGCATGGCAATTTTTTTGAGGTAACTAACTACATTTTTTATTTTTTATGATATCAATTTATTTATCTTAATTATTAAATTCATTATTATTTTATCTTATTCTAATTTTGAAATAGTTAAATATTAGAAAAATATGAAATAATATGCCCACATTTCCAAAATTTTTTTAAACTATGCCCTTGTGCTTTATTGATAGATCATCGCAAAGCAAGTCTAACTGGAAACTACCAAACGCTTAAATTCAAAATGATAATCTGATGGAATAATGGTATTCTTGGAATGGTCATATTTTCCACCCTCATACTTTCCTGTAAAAATAGTCGCTTCTATAACGTTTTTTTTTTAGAGTTTTCACTTTGAGTCTGGTTGCTGTTACATAATTTAGGAGGATTTAAATTACGCAACAACATTATTGACGTACCAATCTTTAAGGTAGCCTAGTGGGTAAGGTTTCGGATTCTTGGCCAGCGGTTTCGTTCAGTCGCAGGTTCGATCTTGGCCGCCAAAAGTCCGTGTAGCAGGGTGGATGCACGTTAAATCTGTCAGGGCCCAAAGTCCTCCGTTGGTGTGGTGTGGATGTTAGGAGAGGGGAAGTACCAGCTCAGTTGTCGTCCTCGTCACTTGACCGTGGTTCAAGCATAGAAAGAAAATATTCTGAAAGCTGATCCTTATGGTTAAAGACTCTTCAAAGGTTCCGGGAATTGGGGATTTAATAGCAGGAATTTAGAACGATCTGCTGCAGCATTCCTGGAGGTTCTTCTATCAATTTTAAAGCATGGCACCCCACAAACAGGACAAACGTTTTCCGATACTGGCGATTTTATCATTTGAATAGTCAATATCTATTTATATATATTTAAAAGCAAAGCTTTAGAAGTCCAAGGCACTAATTTAACTTTTGATCTTTTTCATTGCATTTAATTACGGCTGCCTGATTCATAGGGGTTATTAGAAAAGTATTTTCGTATTGCTGCTCTATGCACTTCAAGATGGCTTTTAGTATATTTTGAAGCAGCTTCTCTATGTATTTCAAGATGACTTTGAGAATACTTTCAACAGCGTATACTTACTTGTTCATATCTAGTGGATTTGTGAATATTAATCCTCTCTTTTTTTTTTTACCTTTATTTAATTGAAGAGATATATACATTAATAATCTATTCACTCTGAACTTGATAATGTAACATAGATATGATTTGAGTATCTTTTGAAATAGCATAGATACACATTTTCTTGAGGATTAAACACAAAGATGACATTTTCTTCATTTTGTTTCAATTATCATCACCAAGATTAACTTTACTTTTATTTGTTAATCCAACTATTTCAAATATAAACATCAAAATGTCCACTATTATAGTTTCCCGTAAAACGTAATTTTTTTCTTCTTCTGAATTGTTTCCTAACAGAAGCTTTGATAAGGTAGACGCCTTGATACACTTCGAACTGATAGGGAAATAGCTCTGCCACCGTCATAATTTCGCAAATGATCCATAGTTTTGCTTTACACTTTCGGTAAAATATAAATCGTTAGTATTATAAGGAGCCAGTTAGCATTTGAGTGTAGACATTAAACTCGATACCAGTTGTTAAAACGATGGTAGAAACGATAATGTTCTGCATATACCCATACGATATGTCACTGAACACCAGCAAAGACAGAGACGAAAATAAACTTGTCTCGTCGCCAAGAATTTTAAAACTTTTGAAAGGATATGGGTATTCTATCTATCAAATATATTCAACATCCATTATTAAAAAACTATAACTGGAAAAATAAATAAGAACAATCAATTTGTAATAACCACAATGAAATACTTTCAGTTAAAAAAATATAACTATTTTTTAAAATCAAAATTGTAATTAAAAATCAAAAATACTTACAAAAAATAATAAATTATAATAAATATTTTTTAGCAAAAGTCACCTGTCAAGAGGGATAGCTTATTATGACTGGCAGCATATCTAAAGCCTGATTTGAATAGACAGAATAAGCTCTTAAAAAATCATATCATTAAAAATAATTCTGTATCTGAAAACGATAAAATATCCAGCCATTTTAAAAAAAAACAAAAAACGTTTATTTCCTAGAACCAAAAACAAAATTGCCAAAATACAAAAAAAAACTTTTGCAGAATGTTTACATTAGGTTACAGTTTGCGTACATCGACAATAAATATTTTGACAGCTACTTATTTTTTTTTTATCAATGACATGAAATAACATACCGTTATTATTCATTTGTTATCGTCAACTTCAATATCTTCCTAGATGCGTTTATATTTATAAATGTAATTTATCAATCATTATTAATAATAAAATACTCTTTCCATAATTTTAAAACTTACGTCTAGGTTCCACAACAATAAAAATTATTTTTTGCTGAGTAAAGTGGGCGGAAGTCATTGGGGCTTACTATAGTATACTTTTAAAATTACAATGCAAGGTCATTGAAATGTTGTGACTTGGCGGTGGAAGATTGTTGGTGATAACCATCATCCATCGGCATCAATGATTACAAATTATTTCCATTCGCACGCGCAAATCTCGAAAGTAAAACTGAGATTAGTAGCAAACTGTATACATATAAAAAAAATATATTCCGTTTATAAGTCCGGTCATATCATTTTTAGCGATAAAGTCGCCAAAAATGACAACCAATGGATGAAAAAAGATTAACGGAATAAATACATTTAGAGTTAGGATTCCGTAAAAATCCGTTCTTAGTGAGAGTCTACATCGAAAACATGTAACTGTCCAAATTTCAAGTCAATCCGGCTGTATAGTTTGGAGATATTCGTGATGAGTCAGCAGTGTATTTCGTCATATATAGTATAGATTACAACATTTTTAGTTATTAGGAGTGTTTTTTATGATAACTTAATTTGATCTACTTACGTTAATCTATTTATATTCACTAATTGTTTATCATTACTACTTATTTTAAGTGATAAGGAATGCTTTAACAGAGTTTTTGAATACATTACATTATGTGTGGAACCAAATCAATTAAATATCTGATCATCTTTAATCATTACCTGAAATAAGTATTGTATTTGTCGAAAATGATCCTTGCTAAATTCTTTAACATAACCTATTCGTTCTTTTAGAATTTAAATTATACTGATAAAATAAGATGCAAGAAAAAACACAAAATAAATACGTAATTATATATAACTCTGGAAAAAAGAAAAGAAAGTGCATTGTGAGAAAATAGTGAATATTACTTTAGAAACGTTTCTAATAAGTTAGAATTTGGAATATTTGTATTTGTTTTGCTTAAATATTAAAATTTAATATCAAATGCTAGATTTATTAAAATTTTATTTTTTGTAGAATCTAACTAATAATTTTTTCAAAAAATTGTATTTAGGTTTGAGTCCCTACCCGTAAAATTTTAATAAATGATTCTAAGATTAAATAGCAACAGAAATGGAATTATGTGGCATTTTAAATATTTGGAAAAATCTGCTATATACTACATCTTGCTTGCCTTGTTACTACATCTACAGATATTCAACTAAGGCATTTTCATTTAACTTTAAAAGCCTTCTTAAATTATTTAGGTCATGAAATAAATGTCAGACAAATTGCGCAAGGCATAATAGGTATTGCGTGACATTATGTCAGAACAGTTCTCTACTTAATCTCCACGAATCAGTGAAGGTAAGTGGGAACACAAATGGTCAAATTGACCACTACGTCGACCAGTCAACAGTTGAAAACTCCAGTCTGTCTGTTCCCGTGTAAGTTAATTGCCCCGTCGATATATCATTGAAGGCTAAAGAGAGCTTTTCCAAGAGCTCTTTAGCTGATAATAACATCTCGGTTAGGAGACGATGCAGAGTGAAATATGAATATAAAACGCCATTTATCATAGGGTCTGTAGAGGTAGGTTCATGAATATACATGTTATGCCTTAAGCTGTAATTCACATAGAGCAAAAGATTAGAAATAGGTCCATCTGATTGCATTTACACAATCAAAACGAGGTAAAAGAGATTAGAAATCTTTCCGAATTTAATAAGGAAGAAGTCGGACTTTATAGAACAGCTATTGATCTTAACTTTGGTATCGCCAATCAAATAATCAATTTACTTATATGTAATAATAAATCGCTTATATTATAAATAAGGATTAAAGAGACTAGTGAATTTATCTAATTACCTTTAAATAATGAAAAGATGCAAAAAAACGAAAGTAATTCTTGGAATTTGATTAGAAGACAATCTTATCCTTGAAATAACCATCAAATCTTCCGAAGGTTAATTTTTTAGTAAACGATATTTTCTATAATAGAACAACAACATTATAATAGTATCAGAACCATATTACATCAAAAACATAGTGGTGCATGAACCACATTTAATTCCATATGTAGCGGTAGGTGAACCGTATTTAAAAGACGGATAGTGGTATGCTAACTACTTTAAATTAAAAATGGCACATTAACCAAATTCATTTGAAGAACTATTCCCACTGATGATAACATTCCGACAAAACCTCCAAACATAAATTTTTCTTATACATTTCATGAAGAGGGTATGAACATGAAATAAAGGAAATTTATATACATCAGCCCTGCGTCCAACTTAAGCCTAAAAATAGCAACTTCATTTTTAATTATTTTAAAATTTAAATTTCATTTAAAATCAAAATGTTTACTTCAGATAATTTTTAATTTTAAAATGAACACTTCTGAAACATGGATTTTCTCTTTTTGTTTTATCCCATGGACAATCTGAGCTAGAATTCTACCCTCAGAGGTCTGAATGGAATTGAGAGTTATTTTTAATCATTCTATCATTTAAACAAAGTATTTGCAAAATCTTGATTTTTTATTTAAAACAAAAACATTCATAGAAATTACTTTTTTATTTGATAATTTATTATATTTATAAACAACACTGAAGTATAACAAATCTCAAAAATAATATATAAAAATAATGTAAAATATTACTAATAAAGTATCAGTAAGAGTATTTTATATTTTACCATAGATCACAATTCCAAAATAAACATAATATATTTACACTATTCCCAAATTTAAAATTATCATCAGAATCAATTTAGGCAAGCTTCCAAAAATACCAAGCAACATAATTACATAATTAAGATGTTTAGTACAAACAATACAATGAATTTCTATTCAAAAGATTCTGCTTGTCTTCTGCAATTAATTTATACAATATACATTAATTTATAGAATACAAAATATTTATATACTGTATGAAAAAATACATTTACTTATGCTATTACGTTAAAAAATGTATCAGTTTCTTCTAAATAAAAAGAATATCTATAACTAGACCAGAATAAATAATTTTTAAGAGGGTAGATATGATATCATAAAGGGAATAAAGAAGAAATCAACTGCATTGGAGAGCAATATTATTTCGAAAAGTCTTAAAGAATCTATTTAACTGTTTGTATATAACAAATGAGAACACAGTATCTAGGGATTCATGCACAAAAACTCGTGATGAATGACATTGAAACCGTATTGCGAGTTCGAATCCTAATTCCGATAAATAACAGTTTTGCAGGACGAAGGTGGCTTCTGCGCGTTAAACGGAACTATGCTTCAGTTCCTTCCATTTCGTATTGAGGAAATTAGAAAAGGGAGGTTAAGTACGTTGTCGTTCTCCTCAATTTATCATTGTCTGAGATATCAATGTGTATTGCTATTAGCTTCCTGAAGTTTCTAACGTAAAATTAATCTAACTCAACGAGTGTATATATTTACAATATATTTTATTGAATAATTTCTTATGTCATATGAAATAAATATGATTGGAATTTAATGAAATAACTCAAAACCTTTCTCCATTTCGATCTTAATATGCACATTAGAAAGTAGATACATTACAGTTATATTACAAATCAAATACAAAAAATGAGTTTAAAGAATCCGTGATGAAATTAAGTCATTTATGAAATAAACATTATTTGTGTAATTGACAAAGGCATATAACATCTTTAAGTTTGTTTTTCTGATTAATTCTTTGGCAAATTACCAATGCAACAATAAATAATCTCTTTTCACTTTCTTATTTTTTCCGCTTAGCACGTGATGTCATGGAGAAAAAAAACCCACTTTTTCCAAAGCCAATGTTTTTCTATGTCATGATCTTAAACTTTTCTCAAAGATTTAGAAAACTACAGAATTTGGTAATTCTAAAAAAAAAACCAGATTTTTTTTGTATGATCACTACACGAGCTTCCATGGCATTAAGGAACATGGAAAAAAAACTTATCTGTATTTTCGTCTAATTCGTTTCCGTCAGAATATATTTCTCTGCGATTTAGTCGTGTTTGTTCCTACTTTTTCCGTTATTGTTTTCTTCTATTCTTTTCCTTCCCGTGAGAAATGTTTTTCTTATGACAGAAAAGGAAGAAAACTTTCTGCATGCGTTAAATCTTAGTATGACTTTTAAATCGAAAACAGAGAATTCGGATATGTATATTTGCCTATAGAAAAAAAGAAAGATATAGCCTTTAAGAGTGTTGCAATCAATAAGTAATAATTATAGTTATGACATCTCATATTCTTTATACTTATTTTTCCTTTTTTCTCTCGATATGTTAAAAGAAATGGAGAATTTCTTTAAAAACTACCCAATACGTGAAATTATTTTTAAAACTGTATCTGTAAAAGGAAACAGACAGCAAGAAACCATTATTTATTTTTATTTTTTTTTCTCATTATAATCCTCTCCAGTTTCACTACACTTATTACATAGATTTAGTAATGATTTGGATGTTTCTTCCATTTCGACACGTTCTTTGGCTATCTCCAAAGAACGCGTAGGAGCTGTTTGATTGGTAGAGATATTATCAAATGACATCATTTTAACTTCATTTCATATTTTGGAAATAAAGAAAAATCGAACGGTGCGAAATCAGGTGAATGCAGTAGTTGATTCAATAAACGGGCGTTATTTTATGTCAAAAATGTATAATCATTTAATGAGTCATCATTTAATGAGTTAATGAATGAGTTAAGACTATCTTGCGTTATCAAACAAGTAATCCAAACAATACTATGTATGAATTGAACACAATTTGGCCATTAAACGCTTCAAAACATATAAATAATACTCACCAGGGGCTGTTTGTCCAGTTAAAACCAACTAATTTGTGAATAATACGCTCTCAGTCGAAAATTTAATGAGCATTGTTGTGATTAAGGGTGAAATTTTTTGTTTGATTTTTGGCTTTTGTTGAGTTGTTTGACTTCCAATCCCCAATTAGTCCCTTTGTTTTAGGATCCTATTGAAAGTATCATGTTTCATAACCTGTAACCATTGAATTCACGAAGTTTAGATAATTCCCAACAACTGAAATGATGTCTCTACTATGTACATTTTTCATTGATTTTTGTTCATTGATTGAAGTGTGTGGAATAAATTCGGTACAGACTTTTGTGTTGAACTAATCTTCATGCAGGAGGGGCAAAATTTCTTCTTTGTTGATGTTGAAAGACCCTTCCACCATTCTCAATGACTCACAATGATTGTTTGTCACAAAATCATGCAAATTCCAGAGTGTCATAAATGAGATTGGTTTTAGATATGACGTATTTTCTTGAAGTTTATCTCATCTGCATAAAACATGTTTCTGCCACTGAAAACATTTGATTTAATTAAAATACAAATACCACCAAGTTTGTTACACTATTTTGTATATTTCCGAAGTACTCTTATCATATTTTTAGTTTTATCATAATTTATCAAGACTATCTGAGTGGAGAGTGAGTTAGTGGAGAGAATGGTCGCATCATTTGACTTAGTTTAATAAATGCGAATAATTTTGGGCACTGATCAAGATTTATCACATATACACGATGACATAGGGAAGTGATTGTAGGCTGACATCTAGCACCAATACTAAAAATTCTCTGACGCACGTCGCAAAATCTAAAAAAAAAAATATTTTAAGTACCAAATAAACAATAATTCTGATTTCTCTTACATATGAGAGAATGTGTATAACAAAGCAATTTAAAGGGCTGTTAAAATCCAAATTTTAGTATTTTTTTTTTCCTTCTTTACCGTGTTAATTTTGCGCGCAAACGCAATTTTTTTTAATTAAACACACACGCACGCACACACAGATATATATATATATATATATATATATATATAATTACGAATAGGAGATGAAGTTTCTCTGCTGCGGTTCTCTTGTAAAAAAAAAGGTGCATTTTCAGAAATCATAGCAAAAGAGATTTTAAATAATGGTCTCTTAGCATTGGCGAGGAATTTGGCAGCTATTTTGGTGACTTGTCAACTTTGGAGACAAATACAAAATATTCTGAATGTGCTGGAATCTAGACGAAATATCGATCTGGAAGAAAGTTACAAACTTTTCTTGAATGTTGCTGCGGTGACATCATACCTGGAAGGAAGAGGTGTTAGTATTTCAAGATCAACAGTCGGGGGATTTAATCCGTATGCAGGAGCGAGTATGTCTTTGGAATCAATGTTGCAGAAATCTACTGGAGGCTCTCGGCAGTTTGAGTGAAACTTATCAGGGACGATGAGCAGAGTGTATCTTCCGTCAATTTCGGGAGCCTGCCCTGGAATTGCAGAGGTAGTCCATAGCAGAACTAATAAGCTGGTGAGCTGAACATTGTTGTTATAACTGTGACTGTACTTAACAGTGCGTTTTGTTCCTGTATTTGTGTCACTAAATTGTGCAAGTGCTGTTTACCTGTTTGTACTGTTATTGCCCAAGCTGTGATTCCTATGTGCCATCCTGAAGATTTGTGAATAAAGTGTCATTTGTTGTTATCCTACTAGTTGAACTTGATTTCACTTCCACACACCTACAGGAAATTTTTCGTAACACTGGAGTCAGAAGTGGGATTCCAAGTGAATGCCTGTGAATAGAGCAGTGGATGATAAATTCAAGGAACTGTTTGTGTTGATGTCAGGGTTGAAATCCGGACAAGAAAGCTTGATGAAGCAAATGGTCAACTTTATAGGTGGATAAATGTGTTTGGTGAAGGAAACAACATCAGAAATAAAGTCGGAAAGAGAATCTTGGCTTAAGTAATTGAAAGTCGATACCAAGTCTTGTGTTGAGCTTTCAGAGATTACGAAGAATGGTACAACAGAAGACTTTGAAGATCATTCTGTAAAAGAAACTGAAATACAAAAATGGAGTTACTTCGGTAGAGAAGATAGATAGTTAAGGAAATGAAGAAACCAATGTGGAAATTAATGAAGCCAAAGAGGAAGGAGGCGTGAAACGTCAAAATCAAAAGATAAAAGAATGGTAGAAATAGAGAACGAAGTTAAAAAAGATAGAAGTTGTGGAGTATATAATTTTTTTCAAGATCTCGAGAATTGGACATTCAATGCCGTCTATCATGAAGTTTATTTCAATGATTCTCAGAGACCGGTCACTTCCGATGCCGGACATCTTGAGAGTCTTCAATGTAGAGTCTGTTAAATGGAGATGAATGATGCTGAGATGGGCAAAAGCATCGTCCATGACGGGATTTGGGACGGAGGTTCCACTCGAGTCTCCAGGTTCCAGAAGATGCTTCGTGACTTTTTCGACGAAAAAGAACTGTGTCTGTCCATCACTCCAAATGAAACAGTTTCACTTAGTGCTGCAGTTCAAGTTGTTTTAATAGGAAGAACCGATGAAGTAATCTAGAATGTACTTCCTGTTGCGTCTATCTTACTTGGAAGTGAAAATGCTGGTGCAGTAATGACCAAGATATACAAGCATTCCTTGCGAGAACTCTCAAGTGTTTTCCTCATACTCAGATACCTCCCTGTTGTTGATGTCCAAGTGTGTGAAGTGAGCGCATGAGCGCATGAGCTCCGGATATGATCTTTAAGGACAAGCTTCAACTACCGTGTGATGTCCTCTTTGGACCATCGAATGGTGCACCTTACACGCCGCATTGCACGAGTGGTATAAGGGCACGTTCGGAGAGCGTATTTGTGCTTGTAAGATACCTAATTAAACTGGTCATAGAACGAATGAACTGCATGCGAAGGATCAAGCTTGGTAGCAAATGGTGGAACTGCAAGTAATTGAGAGGTCCAGTTCTGAGGACACGGCGCAACTGGAAAATTAAAAGATCTTGAATTCGCACACAGTCCACAAGTCGCCCAACACCAAATCACAAGTCATTCACAGACACCGGATGGCTTTCTACTGGAAAAGTGATTATAGTTGTATGTGATTAGACTGTCGGGACGTCAGTCTTTGAAGATGGGGAGCTATGATACGAATATGAGATAGCGCTTCACTGCTGCGGTTCTCTTGTGAGGGGAAAGATGTATTTAAATAGATGTCATCAGTTAGCAAAATAGATTTTATTTTAAGTTATGACACCTTTGCATGGCGACCATTTTGGTGTCATGGCGACTTTGGCAATAGATGGAAATATCTTAAATGCGTTGGAATTTCTCCACAGTGACGCCATACCTGGAATGGAATGGGTATAAATACGCCACAAGAGCTTCGTAGAGACATTATTCCAGCAACCATCCTCAAGCTCCGCACATAGCGCACGTGTGGTACTAATAGCTGCAGTCGGGGAAATCAGTCTGAATACAGGAGTGTGTTTTTGATGTCAATGTTGCGGAAATCAACTGAAATCTGTCGGCACTTCTATTTAAGCGTACCAGAGGAGTTTGTTATCTGTGTCTCTATTTGTACTAATATTGTTCAAGCTGTCATACCTGTGCGTCACTTTGTAGATTTATGAATAAAGCGTCTCTTGTAGTTATTATCCTAGTTTAACTCGATTTTACTCCCTCACATCCACAGGAAAATATTTTGTAACACTGGTGTCAGAAGTGGGAGTGAATATCTGTGACTAGAGTTATGTAGTAGAAAAAATACTAAAATTTGTAATTATTATGTTTTAAATTATTCTTAGTAAAATTCAAAGGAAATTATGTTTGCAGGCAATGTTATTGAAATTATGTAAGTTAATGCAATTATCTTCTATTTTAGACATAAGTCTAATATTAAGTAAAAATATCTAAATATTCCGCTTCACACATTTATATTAACAACAGTTCGTAATAAAGTTAAATATTCTGAATAAATACGAAGGAATTTTCATACCTTTATTATTACAAATTTTAAAGAAATTTTCTTCCGTATATCTAAATATTTTAAAACTGTAATACAGGGTAGTTATAATTAAAGTGACCTTATTCAGAGGTCCATGAAAATGATCCCTCCAAGGAATCCCCACAACCAGAAATCGCAGGTATTTAAGTTGGGTGAACGAAGAGGTCAGGCATTTGGAAAAACTCTGGATATTACATGATTTTTACCAAAGTAAGCTCGAAGCAACTCTTTGCTTTGGCTATCAATGTGAGGAGTTGCACTCTCTTGCATGAAAACAGTGGTCCGTACCTTTAAAGTACGAATGACCTGCTGTCGAAAAAGTTCACTGTATCATGCACTCATGACAGATCACGTTTTAGGACTTGAAGAGTGAGTGTTTGAAAGAAAAATGATCCGAGGATAAAATCAGCAGTAATTTCACACCATGCTGTCACGTAATCAGAATGCAATGGTTGTTGAGGCAAGACAATAGGAAATGAAGCACTCATCTGCAGCAATTTCAATTAATCACAACTCCATCTAAAGAAAAGAGCGCCTCAGCTGATCATAGAATTTTCCAAGGCCCCATTTCATCAACTTCCATTTTCAGCAAAAATCGGCAAGCAAAATGAGAATATGTTTTTTGGTCTTGAGGTTGCATATGGATATTATAAGGATGCCATAATGGATCGTAAATTTTTTCATAATATCTATCTCAGAATCATCAACTCTAGTGACACCGATCAAGGGCTTGCTGAAAAATAGCTGGAACTAGAGGCTTTTTCAACCACAGCAGTAGCGACTTCTTCAACACTTTCATTCGCAACTAATTCTCACCTTTTTACTGGCAGTACACCCAAGTCTCCATCCTCTTAAAATTTCATAATCATCTTTTTCAAACCACTCTTAGGCATAGGTCCTTTTCGCAATCCCTTTAAACTGCGAAGATTAAGCAGTACAGCTAAGCTATTGTTGCCTTTATGATAAACAATGTTACCAGTAAAGCTCAATCTTTTCTCTGTATGGGCAGGATTAACGATGACAAAGGCATGCAGAATGATTTTCTAGCTCTAACTGCAAGTCTCTTTAATTGTTTGACTAATTTGCACAAGGAATTTTTGAAAAGTTCCATCTGCTGGTTAAAATTCGAACAATTTTCTTGAAGAAATATTTTCTCCGTAGTTCATATAACTTATATTCCTAATTTCATCAAAATCTTATATGAGTTGAGGGTATTCAAAATCTACATGCTTTTAAATTCGGTCACTTTAATTATAACCACACTGTATCTAAAAATATTATCTTCCAAAAATGTAAATAAATATTGATTAAACAATTATTTGAAGGCTAATCTTGTTGTATGAATTTAATCTGTTTATATATTGCTTATCAACCAAAATCGTCCATACGCCTCATGCCCTTGAAATAGTTTCAATGTGGGGTTCATTTTGATTCGCCTTTAACATCAAATATTTGCAAAATATTTAGTAAGATAACATTTTCTTTGGTAAATAAAAGAACTACATGGCTTAACCAAATAATTTCTTTTAAACTGTTTGTCAAGGGATACGATACAATATATATATATATATATATATAAATATATACATATTAATATTCACAAAACACAAAATATTACATATACTCTCATCCGCGCCTCTTCTTCCTCATTCCAAACGCTATCTGCTCGCCTTATCGTATGAAGAATAGATGCACTTTCCCCGCCTAAACACGACACAGCCATCTCCAGATCAGAGGCGTCATATCATTATAATAGACTACTTTCTCTAGTCCTATAATCGCGCTTTTGTAGTTTAGGAAGGGGGGGAGGAAGTCCATTTTCATGCCTGCTGATCATCTCAATACCAGCAATTAAGTTTCGTGGTCACTGATTCTCGATTGAGAAATAGAAAAGTGAAATGTCTTGCAGTAACACTTTGCCCTTACCGTGAGGAATGTCATCTCCCCCATAGTAAAGTCGCTCATGACTTCACTCCCTCATATATATATATATATATATATATGTGTGTGTGTGTGTGTGTGTAAAAAACACATTGGCTGATAAGTTCCTAGTCTGACTCGCAAATGGCCCTCCAAATACAGAATTAGTATTTTATTAGTAAGTACTAACCTTCACAAGGATGCGGTAAAATTTTTATTATGATCTGACGTTTGGTTCAAAAGTTAGAGAGTTTTTAGAGAAATAATATTTTTTATTTTCAAAACAATGGGGGAAAAAAAGAGTTTCGTGTGTTGATAAAATAATACTTTTTGATTGGAAAATACACCTACATGGTTTGCTATATTTTAACGTGGTCGTGTGAACACCGATGATGCGCACACGCTCTGGTCACCCAAAAGATGTGGTTATACCGGAAAACATCAAAAGAATTCCCAAAATCATTTTGACAAACCATAAAGGGAAGTTACAGGAGTTAGTTGATAATCTAAATATATCAAAGGAGCGTATAGACTTTATTTTGCATGAAAATTTATCTTTGAGAAAGCTATTTTTGAAGTGGGTGCCGCGTGTGCTAACAGTAGACCAGAAACAACGAGTCGATGATTCCGAGAGTTGTTTGAAACAGTTTCGGGAAATAAAAATGACAATTTCTGTCGATACGTAATGATGGACGAAAGTTGGGTCCATTATTATATGTCAGAGTCAAATCGGCTGACAGCTGAGTGGACAGCAGCCGTTGAATCTCCCCCTAAGCGACCAAAAACTGAGTGCTGGAAAACATTTAGAAAGCATACCGTACATATCCAAAATACGGATGTCATAGCTGGAAAAGTTATGACATTCGTATTTCGGGATGCATACGGTCTTTTGTTTATCGATAACCTTTAAATAAGCAGGACAGTCAGTAACGATCTTTACAAGGCCCAACTGGATCGTTTGAAAGAGGAAATTTTGAAGAAATGGTTTCATATGTAAAGAAAAATTACTCTTTCACCAAGACAATGCACCTCGTCATAAGTCTTTGGCTACGATGGAAAAAGTGAACGAACTACACTTCGAATTTCTTCCGCACCCAACCTATTCTCTAGATTTGGCCCTCAGCGAATATTAGCTGTTCGCTGACCTAAAAAAATGCTCGCCGAAAACAGATTTGGCTCGAATGAGGATGTGATTGCCGAAACAAGTGCCTATTTTGAAGCTAAACAGAAATCGTTCCTCAAGAAATGTATCGAAATGCTAGAGAAGCGCTGGAATAATTGTATTACTCTTGAGAGTGACTACGTTGATAAGTAAAAACAAATTTGTCTGAAAAATATATGTTTCCTTCTTTAGACCGGGAACTTATCAGCCGATGTGTTATATATATATCATTTTACTTATATCTTCTTGTATTTTATAAACATCTGATCACGTGCAATTATTACAAATCCATTTTCATTTTCCTCTCTGAAACCATACAATTTTTAGCTTGAAAATGAATAATCATCCTAATTATGAATGGCATTACATCGCTTGACGTCATGAAAAGAATTTTCCTTCTTTTCACTTGAACTGCAATAGAAAATGAAAAAACATGAGATCAATGGTCCATGTATTAACTACGAAAATTCCGATTCATCTACTTCCCAAATGATGGTTAATTGGGGCAAATGATCTCATTTGTGAAGTTAATGTTATCCTTCAATAAAATCATTAGGTTGATAACATCAACTTAGGAAACAATTCACAATGAAACATGAATATAAGACATGCAACTGGTTTGCAATACAAGGGAAGTCTTGCAAAAAGACATTCGTAAGTACATTTGTGTTCTTTTAGGTTGTTTCTTTGGATTAAACCAGAATTAATCGGTCTGGTGAGTCCGTTAGATGGTTAATACTGTTGCCTCCTGTGTAATAAGAGTTAATCCGTGCACTTATGGATAGTAAAAATACAAATAAATGTGTAGAAAATCCTATTAACTAAATTAATTCTTTTATTTTGTTATTTATTTAAACTTATTTGTTATAGATTTTATCTATTTAGTGTAAGTAATAATATTTTCACTACTCTTCCCAGTCTAAATACGTAAGTGTTTATTTCGTTATAGTTAAATATGTTGAAAATAGTAAAGTGTTGTCGCACAATACTCCATTGCCCTTTTCGAATCAGGTTCTTCAAATACTCTTAATTTAGTAAAAAAGAAAATATAATAATTTTTTTGGCTTGACACAACAGGATTGCGGAATGTAATTATGAATATTTGATGTTTTTCGGTAAAACTGTTCTATTTTTTGTGTAGTTCAGAGAAATACTTTGATTGATGATTGTTTATTGTCATCAAACTTAAAAGCAACAGAAATTCAATTGGCAACGGACCTCGAAATTTGTCAGTGAGGTGCTAAATTATTTTACCTCTCATATATCAATTTAGAATAGATATTTGTTTAATTAATATTTCAATTAAATAAATCTTTCAATTTCGTTTTTCATTTTCCTTAGGTAAAGAATTTTATGTTAATAAGAAGTTGTGGAAATCAAATATATTTACGCATGAAATAATTGTTTTGAATATCATTTAGTAAATAATTTTTCTTTAATTGCTGTAGAAATTTTAAGTTTGCAAATATATTGCTCCCACACCCTAGATTAGTCAAAGCATAAACATTTGAAACAAAATGATTCATTAGAAGACGATTGATAATTCTAATGAACTGGTTTATTTTGAATCACGTGACTAACTATTGCTTCCCGAAATGAATCTTGTCAGGACATTAAATTATGAAAAAGAAATATAATAAATAAAATGAAATAACGGTAAATTTTAAACTTTATGTCTCATAGTATTTCGATATTTTTTTTTTCAATTTGCTTACATGTTATATATTTCAGTATAAATCTAGCATGTTCAAATTTTTAATGAAATATATATTTCATTTAACTGAATCATTCAATGTTTTAATAGATGTTTGTAACTTTCAGATACCTTAAATATTAAGGAGCGTGACATAATGAACAAAACGATCAATGTTTATATTATCTGCATTTTTCATAAAACGGTTATGACTTTTACGTCAATAATAAATGTTTTTCATTCTTTACATGCAGCTTCTTGCAAACGAAATAATATTAGCATTTTAATTTATCAAATTTTCATATAAATTTTATTTTTATTTAAAACTACTGTTAATGTGAACAGAATAATTCTGCAACATTTCATACATAGCTCCAATATTATTAAAATAAATAAAAAAAAAGTAAATTTTGAGTTTTAGCAAATTCAAAATTAATAGAAAATAAAAGTCAATTTTAATAATATGAATTTTTTATGAAGCAAAAAATAATCGTTCCAATCCCTACAAATATGCGCCTTGAGATACATAAACATATTTTTCTT
>BMAW01086427.1:6118-17560 GCA_019974015.1 Nephila pilipes
GTAATCAGTTTCGTCAGAAATTCAAATTAATCATAAGCTAAGCTACCATTTAAAACGTACAATTTATCATTGTTTATTACTTTTAGATAACTGGTATAATTTTTAAAAATTTCGGTGTTTTTCAAAAAAAATTATTTCTATCATAAAATCCCGTAATTACTTTCATATCTTAAAAATTATAATAAAAATAATGTCTTAAATTTAGGAGGAAGATTGTTATCAAATATATAGGCAAATTCATCTTTGGAAATTGTAGTTACGTAGCACATTTTTAAGAAAGATGACACCAGTATTTTTTTTAGTACAGTAATTTCGTTCATTTTCTCACTTATTCATTTTCTTCATTATTCATTTTTTTTCTCCCACTTCGCATACACCGTTGTTTGAAGAAACATCGTTTGAAAAGGTGAGAAGAAAATTTTCATTGTATGAAATATTTTTAGAAATATGAATGGGGTATTAAAACGCAAAAATATTGGTTGGTGATAAAATTTGAATTTTTTAAACACTATTTATATAGTAAAAAGTAATTAGCATTAAATATTATAATTTAATAACCTTTTTTAATATTATGGATAGTAATATATGTATTACTTACACACATCTATACTTCATTTTGATTTTTTAAAGACTTCTTTATAAAAATTTTTTACATCATCAAAATTAAAATTTCTAAACTGTAATTGTTTTGCTTTCAACAACATTGACAGAATTTTTATATTAAGAATTTCTACTCCTTTCTTTAATATGTTGCCCCTCTTTCTCTCTCCCTCCCTAATTGCAAAAATCATACTACAAATTTTATATATATATATATATATATATATAGTTTCTTTCCAATTGTTATTTGGGTTTCATAACCATTTCTTAATAATATATTATAATGATGGGTATAGTTTAGTCAATAATTCTAAAATAACCCAGCCTAACAGTATAAAGCCTGTTAAAACTTCAAATGTAATATTTCCCAATTTTTGGTTTTTCTTCAAATTTTTAGTTTAAAATTTTTTTCAGTTCCTGTACATGTTATATACATACATGCATATATATATATATATGTGTGTGTGTGTGTGTGTGTGTGTAATGATTTAACTTTAATTCATATTAGTTTCTCATAATAATAATTTAATTTCCTAATTTTTCCTATTTTCTCATTTAAAAGTATTGTAAATCTGTAGGAATGATCCCTACCAGACTTTATGTCTGCACTTAGGTTCTCTCGATATCCCTCCATTCATTCCACATGTTCTATGATGTTTATTGTGAAAAATCCCTGTTATATAACTTGTTGCACTGCGAGGAAAAGCATTCTCTCCTAACCTTATGCTCTGAGTAATCTGTTACTTTTTATCCAACGGCGGAGTTGTATCTCCCGCCGTGTGGAAATGGTCCCTCTCCCCGCTACAGTAAAATAATTAATTAAAAATGAATTTGGATCCGACTGATTTTTCAACTTAATTATGTTTTTCTAATTAAAATATTTAAAAAAAAAGAAAGGTATTATATATATATATATATATATATATATTGAGAAACTGAAATTTAATATTGTGTGGTGTATATGAAATTAATATATATATTTATTTAAAACTGGTGTATATGAAATTATCTGTAATAAATAACTGTAGTAAAAGTTGAACAATTTCTACTTCTGGAAAAAAAAAATGTTTTAGAAGTCTAAGTATGTGATTTCTTAAAAATTCATATTGTAATATTAATTCAAAATTTTGTTTTGTTTCAAACAAAATCTATTCAAAATGTTTGTCTGTTTCATTAACGAGATTCAAAACTGTTATTTTTTGGGACGAATTCCAAGTAGTTTTCAAGATTCGAAATTGGAAGCAAAATTAGTACAAATCCTGGGGCTTGAACATGAACACTCGAGGAGGGTTCATGAGCAAGACTGAAGTATCTCCCAAATTCGGTACTATTTCAATGATTGCCATGAGAAAATGTATGTATTTGCCTCCTACTCCACCTGTTTCATCACAAAAAAAGTGCAATTTGTAATTTATGTTTTGTTATTATTGAGAAAATAAGTTTTGATGAACTAAAAATGATAACAAATATTTTTTGCTTCCTCAAATTGAGAGGAGTACACTCACGATTTATATGTTAATTATTTTCTTAATATATGTATGTAGGTTTTTACGATATTAATATTTTGGTTACTTTCCTTTGTTATTTCTTGGCAAAGTCAAAGTATCTAAGGTCGTAGACTTGTTCCATCTTTGGAGGGAGCAAACTTGGAAAAATAGCTTATCTAATTATTAAGAAAATATTGATTGTTCTTTTATTCCCATTAATTACTTCACTAGAGCATTTAAAGTCAGATGGTAAAATTAAAAACCATTTAATATTTGAATTATTTAAATTGATTTAAAAATAGGGATATTTTAAATAATTCAAAATATATTATTGTTCTTTGAAGTGTTCACAAAACATAAATCCTGTCACAATTTGTTGAAGGAGATTAAGGTGTGATAATTTGAATAAATTTATTTGAATGGTAAATGTATTTTTGCCTATCGTTCTTGGACATAAGTGGTTTCGATTAATATTTTCTGTGGATATTCAGTTTCTTGACTGAGTATAGCGACAGAAGAAATCGGACCAAAATAAAGTACATAACGTGAGACATAATATTCGATTCTAAAACCAAAAGTTGAATTTTTTAAAAATATTTGAGCAGTTATTGAAAATATAGAATTGTAATTTAAAATATGTAAATAAAAATGTTCTTTCTATTATAACAAAATATTTCCAAAATCCGTCAAGCATTTCGTTGTATTGATAGGTTTCAAAATCGTTCTCTATGCCGAAACTTAGAGCGAAAACCGCTTGGAAAATGTTAAAAAGAACAAATAAACTACTGATGAAAAATTCGAAATATTTCATTTTAAGACGATATAGCAAAATTTAATATTTTGCCTTGTAATAGTAGTTTTAGAATTTTTACTTGAATCACATAACACAATAACATATACAGTTCAAGTTATATATATATATATATATATATATATATATATATGTATTATATGTGTGTGTATTTTCATAAAGCATGGAAATCTAATCGTAGGTGATTATAAGCAAATGCAAAAAATTATCATTTTGTCACACATTATTTTCAAAACTATATTCTTGTATAAATATATAGAGTATTCAAATACAGAAATTATTTTTTTGTTATTCAACGTCAGATACGAGACTCGATTCATGATATATGATAATGAATATCATTTCTTAAACCCATACATTACTTTCAAACCTTCTTTTCTAAGCAAAACAATTCCAGCAATCCTTTGTTATTTTGTTTCTCATAACTCTGTTCTTCTGATACAAAATCCGTAGCATGATATTGGATTTCGAAACAAAAAACAAAAAGGATATGTCATATTCTGTCGCAGAAAATGAGAGCAAAGATTATTACAATGCCCTGCTTGGTGACCTTGCAAGCCCAATCAAACACACCCATCTCCGCTGGCCGAACAAATTGGCCAGTATGTACTGTTCTAATGATTAAATATGAAAGCCACTTCCTATGCTAGTTTTTGTTACTTTCCATAAAAGCAGACGACTCTCTCGTTAAAGTGACTTGTATCGTTCATTCTGCGCGTTTCAGATAGAGTTGGGGTAAGTTACATTTTTCTGAAATTTCCCTTTGAAATTTAATAATCCCCTCGAGATAGGAGTTATTTATTGAGTTTCGAAGCTGTTTTTTTCGAAAAATGGTTCCATTTGGTCAAACATATATTACAAAATATTAAATTTTAACATTAGAAATTATTTCTTTTAATAATTTAAAGACAATTAGCAGTAAAATACAATATATGACTTAACAACATGCGTTTGCAGCGTCTAATTTTTTTTTTTTTAATTTAAAAGAAAAAAAAAAAAAAAAAAAACTTGCAAATATTTCTTTTCACGGTTTAATTTTGTCGAAAGGAAATGATAATTTTCAATCTTAAAATCATTAATAGGGAAAAATGTAAATAAAACACACACATTTAGAGTTTAGATTTTGTGTTTTGGCAACGCTTAAATATTTTACCCCACACGTGAAGTTGGTTATTGTTAAGATATGTAGCATATTTTTGACCCATTTTTTAAAAATATTTTTACGTCTGAAAATAAAGCATGTGCCAGTAAATGTCTTTTCTTAATTTAAATTATATTTGTTTGTGTTTTATAAATTTATAAATTTGTTTGTGTTTCTTTATAATACTGTATGCAATATCAATACACGTGGAGTGTTTTATTTAGAAAACATTGATTGTTCTCTTAAGTTTCTTAGTTTTTGAATTTTTGCATTTGGTTTGTAATGTTTTTTTCGTTTTCTGCGTGGTTTCTTTTCGACATTTTTGGATTTAAATTTTCAGAATTTTTTCAATTAATATTTTGAGTTTTAACCATTTTTTTAATAATATATTTTGTTGATGGGGAGTTTTAGGCCTATTATTCTAGGAGAATCCTGCTTAATAGTCTAAAGCCTGTTACAACATGAAGTATATTATTCTCCCTTCTTGTATTTTCAAAAATTTTAAGATATTTTAAAACTTTTCTAAGAAATTTCAAATTTCCTGATATTTTGTTTATTTTTCTACTCTTTTGATAAATAATTATATATATATATATATGTTCTGAATGATGTTATAACAGGGGATACACATTTCTTCATTATTGTTTTCTTTGTTGAAGACGATAAGATTATTGACAAGAAATAAAAATTCATAAAAGTTTATTAGAATTTAGAAAGCAAACACACACAATTTTTTCTAAACGTTAAGAAAAACATTTTAATTATTTTAAAGGAATAAGTATTTTAGAACTAGAGTACTGAATTAATATTATTAAATTTTTTAATATTAAAAATTAAATAACAAATTTGAATATTTTTATTGAATGTAATTTTGTATAAAAATGTTTGCATAGAAATTTGCACTTCACATTAATCTTGCAAAAACTAGCATTTTGAAATAAACTCGTTAAATCTCATTTATATCTAATATCATTCCTTAATTTCATGAAAATTCATCTCTCTGTGGCAATGAACTTTTTTTTTATGTGCGCGAAATTCTTAATTATATCTAAATTGGCATATTTAATTTCTAGGCAATTCAAATAAGTGAATTCAAAAAATATTCTACATTTTATCAAAATTGAGAATGATATTTTTTTCTTTTCTTTTTTTGTGTAGTTTTGCATGCAATGAACATTAAATATTTGTTTTAGAAAATATTTTTACAACCGATGGTTAAATGTAAATAACACTTCCGGAATTAGAAGGTAGAATCTCACATAAGATCGATTAAGTAGCAATAAAACGGCTAAGATTATTTTTAACCATAGCTATAAATGTAATAATTACCATTCACATATAGTACGTATATTTTGCAATAATATTAAAATTCATATTCTTTAAAAAATATTTATATATTTTCAAATAACGTAAGAAGCAGTACTGTTTACATCTTTTTCTTCTTTGAGCCTGCCAGAAAGCTTACAAAATTAGGGAAAAGTACTCTTTAAATTTCTTGCTTTCATCACGAAAAACATTTTTTTAGTTGGTGTATTAAAATATGTTTGATTTGACTGCAATATAGATAATTCTGAGGAGACTTCCTGAAATATTTATAAATTATTATAGTACGTCAATATTTAAACATTAAAAAATATTTAGTTTCTTTAAAAAGTTTTATTTCATTCAAAAAAAAAAAGTTCCCCATGAGAAATTTTATTTTTGAAACAAAACATTTTATACGCAAACGTAACTTTTCTTTTAAGTCATTACATCAATTCACTTTATAAGATTCCCATAAAACATATTTAATGTCAGCTGTTGATGATATTTAGATTCTAAAAGTCATTTTACCATAGAAATTTTCAGTTACTTGTATAAAATTCCATCGATCATGAAAGTTGGCGAGAGCCGAACTTACACTTGTAAATTTCCAATCCAATTTACCAATTCAACAATCACCTGGCGACATTTTTCTGGTTTGACGAAAATTATTAAAAATTGTTTAAAACAGAATTTCGTTTCCTTAAATAATACAATTAAGTGAAAATTATAAGAGGAAAACAAAAATAATAGCTAATCAAACTGATTAAAATTGAAAATTTTTTCCTGTATGCGCAATATAGTATAGCTTGCACATTAAGTTTTAAGTACTTTGCAATATAAGTCAAGACTATTTCTCATTTGTCAAAGCTTAATGTTATAGTGTGATAATTTTGCAGGAGCCCATGAGCTTCTCAACTTTCTCTCTCTGGGTCTGAATGTATTAAAAAGCATTGTTTCTGCTTCATTTGCCTAGAACTGCTTTATTTATATTAATTTAAATGAAATGTTTGAAAATTTTTACATTAGAATTTTGAAAATCAAAGAGATTAATGGGAAAAATGACAAAATTAGAATTAAAAAAATTTACTTGTACGCCATTGGCGGCATTGAGGGAGAGGAGTGTATATTTAAGCTACCAACCAATGGGGAGGGTGGGGGGTGCTGCTGCATATGAGGACGATGGGCAGAGAAAATAAAAAGTGAAAAATAATTCTGAAAGAAGTGCTGGAATTACCATCTGGAAGAAGTGAGAGTTACCATCTTAGTTTTTACAGGCACACAAAAGTATGGCAGCTTTTGATGGCTCCCCCGTCTACCGGCCATTTTGATTTCACGAACATAATGTCAATCCTATGGAATTTCTACAAACTTTTTCCAATCTATACTATTTTACCTGTTTGACTACAAATAAATGCATCCAAAAGAGCAAAAAATTATAAAGGTTTCTGTTGAATAACATTTTATCTCCGATTTTTGAAAATATTTTAGAATATGTTTTAAAGACAGGAAAAACCACAATACGAATCCCTAAAATAGCGTTAAAAATATTTTTAAAAATCGGAGGGAAAATGTAATTTCCTTAGAAACCTTCCATATTTTTTGCTCTTTCGGACGCATCTTTTTTAATTCAAGTAAATAAAATAGAAAAGACTTGAGAACCGTGGTAGAAATCCATAAGATTAACATTACGTGCCCGAAATCAAAATGGCGGCTAGACGGGAGCCTTCATAAGATTCACTGGAATAAAAACGTTTCGAAAATGCAATGTTTTCAAATATTTTGTTCAGTTAAACAGAATGTCTTAAAAGATTTCGGAGATCTTAAAAGATTCAAATTTTACCTTTTTTGATTTTGCTGATAAAAAATACAGAGCTGTTTATTGATTCTATAGATGTATTATTTTTATGAGAATTTGATAAATTGAACGATAGTAAATTGAATTTTGAATTTGTGAAAAAATGGAAATATATATGTAGAGAAAAATATATGTTTTTGCGTTTTTCTGAAAATGCGTTTTTTTAGGATTCTACTACACTTCTTATAAAATATGCTCTATCCATAGTGTTGATATTTCTCACATTGTGAAACGCGGTTATATTTTTACATAGTGAACTCAAGTTTTTTTTTTACTAAACACACACAGATTTAAAGTATTTCACAATTTATTTGTATAAAAATAATGAGAAATTTCAATCCAAAAATATAAAATTTTTCTTTTCTTTTATTAATATTAATTTTGAATAATTCGAGATAAAAACCAACGTTTTTATATGGTGGTAAAGTTTATTAAAGAAAATTATTGAAATATTAGCTAAAACCGGTCGCAAATATATTGCATTGTTAGGCAAGTAAGAACGGTTCGCAAGGTTTCAGAGCTCTAGCTTGATGAGAAGTTGGTTAAATTAACGATAGAAAATTTGATGACACATTGATACACACACAGACAGACACACACCAAGTGAAATACATAAAAACGTTACAACTAACTAAAATTAATAAAATCATCCGGTAAATTAAATGGTTGGAATGCAGTTTAACCCAACCACCCTTGGCGACAAGAATTATTTGGTGGTATTTTGCCAAATGTGGCTACCCTGGTTCGTTTTACGGACTTAACGTTCAGCCCCCCAAAAAAATCACTAAGTTTGGTGCCAATTTTTGAAATCGCGACAAGTGGTTGGGCTAAACTGCATTATTGAAGAAAATATTAGTTAAAACTGGTCGCAAATGTCTAAATATTGCATTGTTAGGCGAGTAAGAACGGTTCCCAAAATTTCAGAGCTCTAGCTTGATGAGAAGTGGGTTAAATTAACGATCGAAAATTTGATGACATACACACATCAAGTGAAATACATAAAAACGTTTAAAATATAATATTTATTGTGTAGCAATATTGAGCTTACATCCTTTCATTTGTGTTCATGGACATTTCCTGGATGCTCCTTGATTCAAACAACTTAACTTTCAATTATACAAAACAAATTTCACATTTAAATTGAAGTGCAGGGAGAAAGAGTGAAGAAGGAAAAGGACGGGAGCTTGATTCGGTCTTGACTCGGATCCACCTGTAATAGCGGTCAGTTACGCTTCAGGGTTGCTTCAACAAGCATAACAGTGATAGTGAATGCTGTTTGTCGTATTAAATATCCAGTGAAAGCTTTATTTATGTATCTATTTGATGTTTGACCGATCTTTAATTATATCAGTGATATTTATTAGTGATGGAATAAATGACGAACGAGAGGTGACGTGGTCGTTACAAGAGTACCAAATGCTATGTTTATCAGAACTCTACAAAATTTTAAAGTTATAAAAGGATTGGATTTTATACAAGGTGTACCTAAATACAAGTAAACGACTTACAAATGAAAATACAGCTATTGATTAATAATTGCTCATATATAATAATTTATATAAAATGAAAAAAAGTTCTATGCCAAGTTATGCAAAGAACAGATTTAGCCACACAAGGGGCATTTTTTTTTAATAATTATAATTAAATTAAGTATTAAAATAATTAAATTAAGTATTAAAATAATTAAATATAAGAATTAAAATAAACAATGAAATATTGAAGAGGCAATAGAAAATGTTTCTGATATTAAAATTAAAGCAAACGCTAAATTATGAAACTGAATATTATATCAGCTACATGTAATTAAAATTAAAACAAACGATAAATTATGAAACTGAATATTATATCAGCTACGTTTAATTAAAATTAAAGTAAACGTTAAGGCTCCCGTCTACCCACCATTTTGATTTCATCAGCTTAATGTTAATCCTATGGAATTTCTACTTGAATTCTCCCATCTTTATTATTTGATCTATTTGAATGCAATAAAATGCATCTGAAAGATCAAAAAATAATGAATGGTTCTGTGGAATTACTTTTTTCCTCCGATTTTTAAAAATATTCTTTAAAGACTGGAAAACTCAAAAACGAATAATTAAAATAAGAATAAAAATATTTTTAAAAATCTTAGGAAAAAAGTAATTCCACTGAAGCATTGATTATTTTTTGCTCTTTCAAATGCACTTTGTTGCATTCAAATAGTTCAAATAATAAAGATGTGAGAATTAAAGTAAAAATTCCATAGGATTAACATTACGTCCACGAAATCAAAATGACGGGTAGACGGGAGCATTAAATTATTAAATTGAATTCATTTAAGTTAAATATAATTAAATTGAAGCAGACGATAAATTATTTAACTGGTGAAAGCAGGCATAAAAATATACGCAAGAACAAGATAAATTTTTGAAAAGTGATCAGCTACGACCTTTTTGGGTTAACCAAGTTAATAGCCCTTGGGTGGCTAATAAAAATGTTATTTTCTTTACATAAACATATATATAAGCATACAAATATCACGATGTTAAAATGACTTCCATTGCTTTTAATTGAAAAAGTGAGGCTTATTTAAACCTGACATAATTTTTTTGTACCTTCACGGAGACGTCTAAGTTACCTTAAAACCTATGATCTAGACAAGTGTAGTTTTGAATTAATGTTACAATATAATGATGTGACAATGACATTGCAAACACGAACCGCCGAAGATTAATTAAATTTTTCTTTTTTTTTTTTCATCTTGTCATTTTTCTTTCTTCAGACATTTACGCATATCTTACGACAGGAAAAGTTTGTAATATATATTTTCTCCTCTTCATTAAGGTTCTTGTGTACATATCTGCGAAAATTGTTTGTTTAAGATCAATAGTCTCATAATGAAATTTCAAAATTATATGTTTTTCGGTGTATTGTTATATGCTGAGAAACAGCTAAGTTAAATTGAAGGAAAGTGGATTTTTTAATTTTGAGTTGCTTATTTTATTAAAGTGTGTTTTAGAGGAAATAGGGTTAAAACCCCAACAGTAAAGATAATCCATGTGAGTTTATCATCCTACATAAACAAATTTTTATGAAAAATTGATAAGAAATAGGCCTAATTTGGTTGGCCATTAATATCAGATTAGACTTTTTTTTTGTAAAATTAGTTACTAATTTTGTTTTCATCAAATATTAATGCCGTAAATACATGTTAGGGTAATGAAATCTTATTTCTGAAAATAAGACCGATTTGACCTTCAAAGTAGGGAACATCGTTGTAAATACTCCTGCATCATTTAGAACCAGTGATTTCCCACAGGCCCGTAACTAGATGGAGAATGGGCTGTGTCCCACGCTGGAAAAATATTTGTCCGTAATGACACATTCCCTTATTTATTCTTTTAAAATTTTCATTCATAAGTTTCTCGATGATAAATATGAGAGCAACAGTTTAAATGATTACCTACAGCTATTTCAAGAATTCCGTATTAAGAATCCCGTGGTATACAATAATATTTCAATATAATATTAATAATGATATATCAAAACAGTATTGGGGAGTATAAATATGACTCCATCTTTTTTAAAGTTATAAAAAGTCGCGTATTTGTTCTAAAAATTAAATATCGATTTATTTAAAATATTTCCCCTCAGAAACTATAACATTTGTCCATCTTTCGGGCAACGTGTGAGTTCTGCGAAGAAAAAAAATCTGGTTGCTTGGATACAATCTAGATCTCAAGTCAATTTTTAACATCTGCATGAGAATTAAACCTCTTTCTCCTGAAAGGCACTCAGCATGGAGCGAAACAATTAGTCGTCTGAAGGAACAACATCTGGTGAATATGGTAGGTGGGGCCACACATTCCAGCGAAGGAATTTTAAAACCATTGATTATTTTCATATGACGGATGATTTCTGCTGATGTTTGTCGTTCACCATTAATGAACCAATTTCCTTGCTTCTGAATCCCTAATTGTATGTATACGCTGTGAAAAGCATGGTTGGGTAATGTTTAATGCAACTGTTCTCTATATTGTTTTACTTGTTGCTCCCAAAAAGGCAAATTCAGATTTAATATCTGAGAATCAAGTTTTTAATTTATTTATTAAAAATAAATTATCTGGAAGAATCGAGTCGAGGTTTCTTATGGTGTTTTTTTTTCCCGTATACTTCAAAAATGTCGTTCATAATTAATTAAAATTAGCAAGAATTCTGAGTAATTTGCTGGACAATAAACATCATAGCATAAACACACAGCAAA
>BMAW01086429.1:0-10941 GCA_019974015.1 Nephila pilipes
GTACTCTAGAAAGACCTGGTTACTGGTTTACTACGAGCGCCATCTCTGGGTTAGTCTCGGGAGTTATTGATTGATGTGTTACATATATATATGAAGAATACAAATTTTAAACAATGCATAACAATTATTGTTTCTAAATTATGATATCAACCAGTTTTAGAAGTAATTAAAACAATCAAACTAGCAATACTTAAAACCCACGTATGCCTATGTTTAATTGACTGGTTAGAATGAAATCTGATGAGCAGATTGCACGAATGAAATAGAAAAGATTTAAAACAATATTGAAAAATTTCATATTCATTAAAATATATGATTGATTGTGCATTAACGACACTATAAGAAGCAACACTATTAATTATTGGGGATGGGCTTCCACGTAACGAGGTCGACACCTGAACTGGTACCCTACAATCCTAATTTGTTCACGCTAACGTGGGGACTTTAAACTCCGACAGATTTAACATATATCAGTCCCGCTTTACAACGGATCTCAAGTGGTACGAGGGCTGGAACCTACGACTCCACAGAATCGAGAACTTTAACCCCTGACAGGTTTAACGTGAACCAGGCCCTCTGCACAACTGGTCTCCAGTTGCACGAGGACTGGAACCCAAGGCTTTACTAACACATGCCGGCCACGAACTCGCAACCATGACCACTTGTCTACCACGACTGCAATCATCAAAAGAAAACGTGGCGTGAATATGAATTTGATGAGATTTTTAGAGAAAATTGTTTTTCAATAATAAAATCAGCTTTTACAGAATGTGGTCAGTATGACCATTTGTTGATTTCTTTTATTTAGATTTATTAATTGTTGCCTGCGGATTATCAGGAAGAATGAAGATATGTTGCTTTATACCAGGAGTGGACATGCATGAGGTCAATGAGACTCGCATGCTGGTTTTTCATATATTATAAAGAACAACATTATAGTTACGAGTGACCGTGACTGGAGTTGTTTCCGTCGTGTTCGGACCCTGATGCCACTAAAGACTCTCCGCGTAGCGGGGCAGATGCACGATAAATCTGTCAAGGCTCCAAATTCGCCTGTTGGTGTGGAAATTATGAGAAGGATGTGCCAGCTCAGGTGTCGTCTTTGTTACTTGACCGGGGTTCGAAATTACGATGTCCATCGCCAATAGTCATCGTGATACTTCTACATATGTCGTCAATAAAGTATCATTCAAATAACAAGCCGTAGTACTAAAAACACAAATTCATATATTTAGTTTGATTAATCAGTTACATATTCTGTGCAAATCTCTAATATTATGTAAAGTATGCGAATATTAGAAAATACAGTTAGAGGAAAGAAAATACAAAATAGTGATTTTGAAATTCTAAGTATAAACGTATAAAATTTAAAAAAAGTTCTATACAAAGAACAGATTTAACCACCCAATGTGTGCTTTTTTTTATAATTATTATTAAATTACTCAATTAAATATAAGAATTAAAATAAACGGTCCAATATCGAGAAATGGACTATAGTAAACTTTAGACTTTATGCCAAATCTTTGAAATTTGTTGAGGCGGTTGGGAGAAAGAGAGAGAAATTCTGTGAGATGATGATGGGTCAGTTGTATACGATATTTCGACTTTACGAACTTCATTGTGGAGAGTAAAGTTTCACAGTAATATGTTGCACTGAAAATTGAAACTAAGAGACATACAGTTTTCTGTATGTGTGAACTTATTCGGTGAAAAAAGCTTTGAAATAATAATAATAATAAAACCGATTTAAATTCGTAATGGGAGGCACAGTTAACTTTGAAAAATTACGTCACATTTTCCCACCCTTGCTCTACACTAACTTTCAATATTAATTTACTGTTAATATGTCTCTAAATTCTCATTATCTAGAATGTATCATATTCGATGGGCATTAATGGACTACTGTATGAGATAAAATCAGTGAAATATTGACGAACAACCTTACGAGGGTATTTGAGCGATGTGAGCTGTTTTTATAAGTTATGTGTTCATATGTATGCATGTAATTATGTCTTTCCAGATTAAAATTTATTAGCGAATTTTAACCTACTTCCATGGCCGCGGTAGCCTAGTGGTCATGTAACTACTGTCACCGCTGTTGTTTCTGTCGAGTCGTGGGCTCGAGTCCTGATGCCACTAAAGACCTGGCATGTAGTGGGGCTGATGCTCGTTAAATCTGGTCGAGATACCAGGCCCTGCCGGAGGCGTGGTGTGGAAGTTTAGATTGAGAAGTGTCGTCCTTGTCACTTGACCGAGGCTCAAAATTACGAAGTCCGTCGCCAACAGTCCTCGTGTTGCTTTTTAGTGCGACGTTAATAAACAATCCAATCAAAATCAAATTTAACCTGCTTCATGTCATCCGATCGAGCTGAAATTTCCACAGACAAGGGAGGAGGAATTTTCTTTTTGTTAAAACTGGGCCTTGCACTTAACAATGTTCAATTGAGTTGAAATTTCGCACGTGCACGTACAGTTAACGTAATTGCTTTTTTTTTTAAAAAAAATATAAAATCTTCAACCTAAAAAATTGAGTATAATTTTTTAATCAAACTTTTATTTAAAAAAATTGACAAAAAGGTATAAAAATAATATTTAATTATAAAAGCTTGAGGCTATAATTCTTCTTTTGATCTCACATATAAGTAAGTAGCAATAGATCTTAATTTATCAGTAATTGCTTAGGTATCTTAATCAAGCACCTGAAGCTTTTACAAATTATATATTATTTTTCATTTAAAATTTTAATTTTTATACCTTTTAATGTATCTTTAAATAAAATCTTGATCAAAAAAATTTTTTTTTACTTATATTTCATCTTCATTATGGGCAATAGTGTCTGATAGTCGCGTTTTTAAAGCATTGTGTACTAAGAGCTGACTATAATGTTCACCGTGCTTTCTGGCGATTATATATAAACACTCATTAAATTTTGCGGCATAGACAACTTAAAAATTGGTTGACCATTTTTGTTGATTCCAAAATGGTCAATTTTCAAACATTGTTTGAGAACTTATGAAGCAGCTGTGGAACTCATGCAGTTTTCACGACCATTATAAATTCAACACAGCGTCTAATTCCTCCGTAATAAAGACTTCTTTCCGTTGATATATCCAACTTTTTGAAATTATTTTCCTCATTTATTAACGGAGGTGCATTCCTTCGTCTTCTTCCTGAGCGGAAAGTTCCGAATGCTGCTAAAGCATTGCGACCATTGCAAAAAAATTAATTCGGCAACAAATGATACTATTTATTATTAATATTTTCTTGTCTACAGAGTGATAAATTGAGAATATATATACATTCGATTTCTGACATGCTTTGTTTTACTAAGTAGCGCCATCTATTAGATAAAATATCAACTTTTCTTTCTCAATATCTCTGATTCTCATATGTAGACAAATTTCTTTTTGTTAAAACTGGCATCAAGAACATTTAAGCACCGTCTGTGTTATTAAAACTAACATATGTATATGCAACAATTATTTCGACAATATGAAATCTTCTTCGTTTTTTTAAAAAAAAAAAACGAACAAATCCATCGATGTCTTTAAATTTAGAATTTATAGTTATATAAATTTAATTTTTTGTTATATATAGTTTAACATTTATTGTAGCGTAAGTTGCTAATCGGTAAGAAAACGATAATTTTTTTTATTTATTGACAAAGATAATTTGACTGGATTTTTTGAAGTTTTATTTATTATTATGTATAACTAATTGAAAAAAATAATTTTATCTTTAATACTGGCTATAAAATTTCTTTGTTGAAATAAGCATGCAATATAACAGAAATTAGAATATCGTAGAATATAACAGAATTAATAAATTCTACGTTTATCAACACGATTTATAATTTAACGAGGGAAATAAAAAATATTGTAAACGAAACTTTATCAAACTCACATAATTTATAATACTAATTATATATAAATAAATAACAGTTTTATATTAATAAAATATATGAAATATTTAATGAAATTTATTGATTATATTTTATACTTTTTGTCATTAACTCTGCATTTTATTTTAAATCAAAATTCGATAGCTGAAAAAAGGTAGAAGACGATTTTTATTATTAGCTTCAAAATATAAAATCAAATAAAGTAATAATAATAATTTTCTTTAATTTACCCATTAACATTAAAATTTAAAGCTATTATCATTGAAATCAATTTTGTCCATCTGCTATCTACGGAAATTATTAAAAATAACCCTTTCTATCCACAGAAGTCATTTGCAATTTTCATTCATTACTTTATATAAATGAATGAAAATTGAATTAATGGTATTAATCTCACCCTAAATTCATAATGGTAAGATTGATATAAATTTAAGGTGTTCGGTCAGATTAATTTATGGTATTAGTCTTACCATGCATATTATTACTAAGATTGAAAAATGTTGTTCATTTGAAAATAATATTTTATATTTCATGCAGGAAACAATCAGGAAGGAAGAAAATACTCAGGTTTGCACGCTAGCAGGGAGAGTACAGTCATAGAATGGAAAGACGATTGGCCATGGCGCATGCGCAGATTTCAGAGACGACAGAGAAATGGAAGATGTAAAATGTCTTGAAATCACAGACGCAATATCCTAACCCATCAAAACCACCGTCAATAAAATGTGATTCTTAATTAATCACTCACACATCTGACAAAGGAAGTCAAGGCTTCGTGAGCGATCAAAGCGAACTTTTCTTCATTTGACATGAAATGCATTCACTTTTTATTTGTAGATAATGAAAAAGTAGTTTCCAACGAAACAGAAGTAGGACTAATTAGTTTGTCTGATAGACGTTTGGCGGAGCTTGAAGTTTGTTTGAGATGAAAATATTTTCAGGATACTCAAAATTAAAAGAATTTATTAGTAAAGTTATTCTGATTTGTCGAAACTTTTTGCGAAGGAGTATTATTGTAATATGATTGCTTTTTGTGTTGATTTGTGTTATTTAGACAATAGTAGAGTTTGTTTTTAGAATTATGAATTAAGAAACATTATGACTTGCGTATTTAAACTTTATACGTAATGCTATTATTAAAAAAATTATTTTGAATTTTTATTATAAAATTTTTATATAATCCAAAAGTCGAAATGAATTGGGAATTACTCGTTAAAAATATTTTATTAGTACTTATGATTTGTCAAATTTTGTATAATATTCATGCTGATAAGCTTTGTTTGTAACAAATTGTAATAATTCTGTAATAAAACGTTTTTATTGTGATTTAAGAAACTCGTTATGATGTTATTCTCCAGCATTGCCGTATATTTGAATAATTCATTTGTTAATAATCTCAGAATTGGAATAATTATGTAATAGTATCAAGGTAAACTAAAACTTCTATTTTTAAATAATTTTTCTGAAGAATAAAATATAAGTTCCCCCCTCCCCCCATATACGTTGTGTAAGAAAATTCTTGCCCAAAATTTTCTTTATGATATTGCACCAAAATTTTGTTTTAATATAATGCATAACATTTTTAGCTCATATAACAGATTAATTATTTATTTGTCTAATTGATAATATTCTATGCATTTGTTTTAGTTTTCTTGCATGTAATGGTAACGCAGATTGTTGATTTTCAACGTGATTGTGCTATTAAACAATCTAGAAGAAACAAGATGTATTTATGCTTTTTTGTTTAAAAATATTTACGATTATGTGTAATAAAAGTGGATGCTAGTTTAAACAAACACTTGGGAGCAATAAATTAAATTAAATGTTATTTTTGAACTTAAAGAAATGTATTGAAATTTAGCTAAATAAAAACAAAGTAGGAAAAACTCCTTTTTTAAAGGAGAGAAGGAGAATGCAGAAAAGGAAAAGAGGGCCTATAATTCTTATTTAATTAGAAAATTATGGATAAATTAACAATTCAATCATTTACAAAAACACCCGACACATTAATTAACCTAAAAATTTTAAAATCATGAACCATTTGAATATATATATAAAAAATGACAATTTGCTTTAAAAAATGTACATTTGTGATTTTTTTTTTCCATAATGCATTATTTTATACAAAATTTGATAACAAATAAAAATTTTTGCATCTGTTATTTTTTAATGTGGTTATAATTTTCAATTCAGAAATTTGTTAAAATGGTGCAATTTCATTCAATCTTTAGTGTGTGTAATAATATATAAATTCAGCACATATATAACTATTCTCTATAATTGTTTCGAGACAAAATTCAAATTCGATTTATTCGAGTTTTCATTTTCTTTACTTCTTATAAATCTTGCATATAAGCTGTTACAATTTGTGTAAAAAATTGTGAATATATAAAATATTTTTCTTTATGAATATTATTTATACTTGGATCAAGTCTGACGCTTTCGTTGTTTATAATAAAATTTATTATTTGACTATTATTGTTTTGTCCAGTTCTCCATTTTGTTATATTTTAGAAATGTAGTTTATGTGTGTTATTCATCGACAAATTTCATTCAACATTTTGATGGAAACAAGTATTAACGTACTCGTCACATGCGCAACTGAAACATAGTAGTTACAAACTTCACTTTAAGTGCTCGTTAGTTAAAAAAAAATTTCACTTGTAATAATACTAAGCAATTAAATGTATTATGATTTTTAACTGCGAAATTTTACAAAAATAAAAATGAGGAGAAAGGAAGAGTGTTGGTTTGGTTTTGAACACGAAAAAAACACCAACTTAAAGTATTTCATACCTGTATGTAAAAAATAAAGTGTTTTGTTTTCTCTGTTTCGTTTATCCTTTGTTCTTCTTTCTTACTTTTTAATGGCTTTTATTCTACTCACATTGTAACTATATATATCTGGGTCAAAACTTTAAAAGCTTTTTTTTTTCACATTTTAAAGCGGTCAATTGTGTTGAAACTTTCTATACACGATTATTTTGGATGACAATACGATAATTTAACAATAATTAATGAAAATTAATTGATTAAAACTAATTATTTAAAGAATTAAATTACACTCTAATTTTCTCGCCTAGTCACCAAATCCGTCGCTAAGGTGAAGAGATCATTGCTTAAACTCTCTTTTGTGAATTGGTGACATCTCTGAAAATCCATCTTTTCCTTTATAAGCGAAGGGTTGCAAGGAAGCATCAACTCATTTTCGTAATATTGCTCCCCATCTTCAAGACAGGCGAATGTTACTTAACATTTAAGGTATAAAAAATTATGTTACACAAAGAAAAAAAATGAAATTTGAAATGTGTGAAATTTGAAAGAAAACTTATGTTTAACAAACTACCTTTTTACCGGTGTTATTTTATTTAGTAGTGCTTAGGGATATGTGATAATATCAATGCGTAACCTCTTCCCGTGCCCAAGAGGTAGGAGGCGTCGCGCAATGAACAGACCCGAGTGACAACAGTTGCAATACGAGCCGAAATGTAAAAAATACCCGTAATACAGTCACATGCTTCACGTGTTACAACTCTTGTGAACATAAAAATTAGTTTAATACTTTTTCCTCTTATATATATATATATATATATATATTATAAATTTATTACATTTTATAACAGATGACAAATAGCAATTTCAAAATTATGTTTCATACACAAGAAAACAATGCTTTAACAGGCATTAGTGGCCGCGGTAGTCTAGTGGTTGAGGCAGCGGATGGCTGTTCTCGTTGCCTCGTGGGTTCGAACCTTGATACCACTTAAGACCCGCCGTGTAGCCAGGGCTGATGCACGTTAAATGTGTCGGGGCCTAAAGTCCTCCCGTTGGCGGGGTGTGGCAATTAGGAGAGGGGTGCCTGCTCGAGTGTCATCTTCGTCACTTGACCGAAGTTCAAAATTACGAGGTTCTTCACCAATAGTCCTCCGGTTGCTTCTCGTGCCACGGTTATAAAACTAAATCAATTTAAAGGAAATTAAAGTCTTCCAAGAGTGCGTTTGCCCAGAGGAATATAACAAACCTACGTCTAATAATAAATAGCCCTATTATAAACTGTTATTATAATTATCGGCTAAGGGTATTCATTTTAAACACTCAACATGAACAAATAATTTAATTATAAGAAATGCTCACTTTGAATCAATATCTATGAAGGAACTACTTGCACACCACTGCTCTAAAAATTAACCCCTCCCCGTACTTTAACCGATTCTGACGCGTGGCACAATTTTTATTCCATGAGTCTGACTCGTGCTATTCATGTTAAAGCCAAAATCTTTACGAGTCAGTTTCGTTTCAGTACGGGAAGAGATTAATTAAAATTTCGTCTCTCTGGTGCAGGAATAAGTTTTTGAAAAGAAATTAAAAAGCGGACGAATAGTGCAGTATTCATTAAGAGAATTAACCTGTGTTTGAAGATTTAGGACTCAATAAAAATATCCAGCTGAATAAGACTTTTATCATCTTTTGAGCTTCAGAGCTCACATTTATCTTCTACTCCTTTTTTTTTTTTTTTTTTTTTTTTTTTTTGCTAAAAAGATAATATTTTTTACGATTTGCAAAATATTTATTCTCTTTTCATGCGTTCATAGGTTTCATATTCAATTACAGAGAAGCTGACTGTATTTGGATAAATATTTTTTGCCTTCTTAAAAACATTGTTAGAAAGGATAGCAAAGATTTTATTTCATGCGGGCGTAATTTATGTCATATTATTTATTATCATTTGATTATTTTTTAAAATACATTTATATTTTATAAAGGCGTTATTCCGTTGCATTAAAATGGTTAACTTTTTCAGCATTATAATAGTTATTAATTGGAATGTCATGCAATATCCAAGTATTTTAAAAATTTGCTTCACTTTTCATAATACACGTCTGCATTATCAATTTATTTATTTTAGTGAAAAAAGAATTTATCAAAAGGAAAAATCAACGAAGTAAATTGAACATTTTCAATTAAAATTAGATTTTAAAGAATAAAAAATTCTAATGCATCATATATCCGATGAAGATGATACTCAAGTTTTAAAAATTTATTTTTCCTTAATTCCCTTAATATTAAAGAACAAAATTAGGAAGAACTTTTTTTTCTAATACGAATAGGAAAATGTTCCTATATTAATATATTCTTATCTCATTAAAATATAGGAAAAAACATCAGTGAACATTTTTATAATATTCCGGCAGAAAAATAATGGTATATGTGAGGAACCACCTTGCAGGAAGAACCAAGGATTGTTAATCGGTTATCGGAAAATCTCTAATGAAAATCACTCAGACAGGCTTTATGCAAGTAAAGTGAGCTTTGAAAGAAATTTTGCTGTTAGTGTGCAGCTACATGCCGAATTATACGTGTCTAAACAACACTAGATTCAATCCCTTACGGACTTCATTTATAAAATCCTTAAAGTTGCGCAGTTGTTAAATTTGGTATCGTTCAGCACATTCTTTAACGAATGTTATGAAATGTGCTGGTTTACCTAGAAATTCGTTAGTCTTCTACGAAAGCTCGGATCCTTGTAATTGCATCTTTATATGAAGATAGACATTTATCTACTAAGTCATTGATCTCCACAGAAACACAAAACTCAAGTATCATTCAAATAAGGTTAAATGACGGAATTTTGTAAGACAAAAGTCTCCCGATGGAAGGATTCACTATCACCAAACTTATGACCAGCCAGGAAGAATGTATCGGCCTACAGGATCACGCCTTAGTTCCAGAGCTGTTATCAGAATCTTCCCGTTATTATTGACGCTTTAAAAGGGCATCCAATCCAAATGCCTCATATTTCTATATTGTTTCAGAAAACTGTTTTGACGGCTTTGTGGGATAAGAGGACAGAAAAATATTTTGTTTCGGCTAAAATTTAACAAGTATTTTCCACTCCTACCTAAACGTTTTTCTAATATTTCGGTTATTACAGATCAAGGTGCTGCAGGTAAAAATTTGGGACATGTGAAATTATCGGTGGACATTAGAGATTTGGAACAGGATTGACAATTTATGGTAATAACAGTCATGCGTGCAATATTCTTGTGTAATTGGAGTGGATTTTATGAACGAGACGGGAAGCTCATTGGATTTAAATGCGGGAATTCGCATCGCTCCAGAAAAAGGCGATAAAGTATATTTTATCAAGAAACGAAGTATATTGTTACAAAAAACCATTTCCGTGCGTGTGTACGAGTGAAATCAATCCATCTCGGAGGATTATAGCAAATGACTCTTTTTTCACAAATATTCAGGACAAGTAGTAAAACTTGGACAGGTTAGCAGTACAACCAGGAAACACGGCACTCGTGCAGGTTAGGGACACAACAGGAACATCATTACACACTTCAGCAATACAGAACAGTTAATGTAATAGCAGCCACAACACTTTCAATAATTTTCAGTTTACTGGATCATACTTCAGACAAATTTCCAAAGTAATCTTTTGCTTGGACTCCGGCAGTCTCAGCAGATACAGGCCCTCTTCCCGGCAAATTCACTCGGGCAAGCTTCTGACAGGTTCCTTGACAGATCCACCCAACCAATACCGACTGATTCGAAAGGAAGACTCCGACTGATTCGCGTCTTTTCGTATTTGCAGCTATTCCGGGAAGATGTGACTTCACAAAAAATTCAAGACGTCCATAATTTTCTCTCTTTTCGAGATATCGATAATAAACTAGAATTTCCGAGAAACATCACTTTGTTTCCAAATTCGCCGTTTCTCACCAAATTCGTTTCTTAGATTGAGGAGTCATTGCTTAAGTTTCCCTCAGTACCTGACGAAATCTGTAAACCTCTCTTTTCTTTAAAAGAGTAACGGTGCAGTGATGCTTCATCGCAGCTCATAATAAAATTCTCTCGAAGTTGAAATTGGAAATCGAAAAATTTCAGTCTATTCATTTCAATGTAGATGATAAAATCAAAGAATCGCAAGAAAAGTCCGAATCAAGATTGCAATGTGTGAAGTAATGTGTAGCGAAAAAGATGGAATGCTAGCTGAGGTAATCAATATTTCACATTAAAATATAAGATCTATA
>BMAW01086431.1:0-15867 GCA_019974015.1 Nephila pilipes
TGAATTTCTTAAATAATTATTTAGATTTTAAAAATAATGATCATAAATAAACACTCTAAAAATAGGAAAGGTTATTCAAAGGCAGAAAAAGATTTTTTTAATCAACTAAGACATTAAAGAAACAATTCAAGTATTTAAAGCAATTAAAATATGCTGAATTAGACTTAGGACTGAAGCGTGGTTAAATATATTTTAATAGATCCACACGAACCCATTCGGCAATTGCTTCATAATAAAATTGGTAAATACCAAGGAAAAGAAGAAACAAATAAAGTGAAAGAAAATTAAAAATTTCCAAGATGTTACACATAAGAATGATGAAAAGTAATAAATAGAATAAATTTTAGAAAAATAACTTTTAATAATTTACTTAAAAGAAAATTCATATAACTGTGTATCTTATTCTTAGCATACAAAGGAATTTAAATTTAAAATCTTAAAATAAATCATCTCCTTCTTCCGAAATACAAATTGCTAAGGTTGGAATCTGTAAGCTCCTTCCGAAAACGATAAAAGTAATGAAAAATACTATAATAAATTTACTAAAAGAAATAATAATAATAAAATTAACAACGTATTTTCAAAATATATTTAAATAAAACTAAAAATTGTATGATAATTGATTTCTTAAAAGTAATTAATTTTTAAACTTAATACACGTATCGCTGCTACAATGTACATATCAATTTAAAAATATAATTTTTAGTAATCTAATAATTTAAACTTTAAGAATATAATAGCAAAAACATTTAAAAACTCTTGATTTTTCAACATTAATGTCAGAATGGTTTTTATATACAATGCACTTGAAAATTGGTAAGAGCACTTATATTTACTGAAACTGAAGTGGTAAGTATACCAAAAGATTAGATTTTTCCGGGAATACTTAAACTTGTTCTCAAATATCTGTATCAAATCAAAAAGGAAGGCTGCTATTTTTCATTGCTCACAAAACCTAGTTTGTGAGCCGAAATGCATTAAATTGTTTGTTTTAATTTGAGATTACTATAGTTTTTCAGTTTCATTTCGAACGTTATTATATTAGGAAACGTTCCCATGAAACGTTAGTTCTTTCCCATGAAATCACATATCACATGTTTAACTTTGTGACATTGGGCTATTCGCGGTTTCTCTTCACTAACCTTGGGGACTTTTAATTAAGATTGATTGCTTTTGCTAAACAACCTTTGCCCAAGCAAAAATGAAATGTGATTTCGTAAAACAAGTAGAAATGAAGTGAAGCAGGAGAGTTAGGAAATATATAAACTCAGACTGAGAGTCGCGATAGTAGGTAGAAAGAGGTTGAGAGAGGCTGAGAAAGGTTGAAAGAAAGGTTGAAGTAGGAGGTTGGAGTACAAGTTGAGTGATTCGGGAAGTTGCGATTGAGTTTAGTGTTCAACAATTGTTCCAGAGTCGGAATTGCAGTCGAGGAGGGCTTAGTGGTAAGAATCAGTTAGATTATTATTGGTAGATTGAGTTAAGGCAGTAAAGCCCTTGTCCGGGAGAGCATTCATAATTGTTGTTATATTAACAAGCAGTTAATAAATTGCGTAACTATTGTTCTAACGTCACTTTGATTGACTTATTGATTCTTAGTATTTAAACGTTGAGTTTAGCTATGGCACAAGAGGCAACCCGGAATGGGCAGCCTTCACAACTTCTTTAAATGAGTGGTTCAGTCTATTAAAAATGCCATATTTGTGAGCCAACTTTTTTTGTCAGTTCTGTATCAAATTTTGTTTTCAATTTTATACACTACTTAAATTTATTTTATAAATTACAAAATATTATCAACACTTTACCCTTATTTAATTACATTGCTATTAAAGAGTACACGATTATCCCATAATTAGCATCCATAAATTGAAGAAGTTTCTGAATTGATAATAATCCATTCCCTTTGCCTAAATAAAATTTACGTACAGCCTCGAATGACTAAATGAATAGCATTATTCAACTTAAAAGTAATTGCCCTAAAAATGCTTTGTATACTATCCAGAGATATTTCATCTTCATAAATTTTAAAAGATAATTGCATCCTCGACTACTAATTCTACAAGTTCAACTTTTTTACCTATTATAACTATGTGCCATCAAAAGCTAAACTAGTTACGTTTACAATGCCAAACCTACTAAGAGTAGCAAATCCCCTATTTTCTGTGTGTGAGCTAGATTTCATTTTCAAATTCAGACTCAAATTTTGTTTTTGGTTCTCTCTCTCTCTCTCCTCTGTGTGTGTGTGTGTGTGTGTGTGTGTGTAAACGATATCATATCGTACATCACGCACATATAAAATATTTAAACATTTTACACACAAAAATTAAATGAAATCCTCACTATCAACATCTATAAATTTCAGGAACTCAGTAAATTAATAATGATTTAATCACTTTGACTTTTGAAATATGCTGCCTTAATAACAATTAACATAGCATTATCTATCTTCAATGCTTTCTCGCATAAATTTTCTCATTGAGCGATGCAATGATAGCCTATCCCAAGAAAGATTTTAGAAGCAATTACACCACCTTCTCTTTAACTTTATGAATCCATCTCTTTTACCTGTCATCTCTGAAAAAATCTGTACCAGATATGCTCACAACGGACAAATAAAATTCTTTTTTACGTATTTTCCCCCATTTTATGACCTGTTGATTTATTAGTGATTTTTAATGACACTAAAAAAACCATTTCTTTGGTGATCAAAATATCTGCTGTTTATAAAGATAAGTAAGAAGAAATATATTTTTTCAGTGATTACTGTAATTAATTCACCACAAACATACACAACATCTAAACTTTTTTTCGATGTCAGCTTGATTGTTTAATACCGCAAAATGAAACTCATTGCACACAAAGAGACACATAAATGGCTTTCAAAATTAAGTAGCAAAAACGTAACTCACCATTTATTTTGTTGAGGAATAATAATCCCCATGAAAGATAATTTTGAATAAATGCAATACATACCGGAACATTATTACGCAAATATAGACAGAGAAGGAAATACAATTATTTAAAAATAATATTATGAATCTCTCGTTGCTAAAAGGGCGTGTTATAATTTTAAAAACTTAAATCGATTAAATTTAATTGCATGTTTAAATTGTGTTTGTAATATGAATAAAGGTATTTTTAGCCGCACACTCATGAAGTTTATAAGTTTATAATTTTTTGTTGGGGCACATTCATTACTGTCCTGAATCGCAAGTGAGTTTCGGTTGGATAAGTCTCGATTACACCTTCCTGAATTTTCCAACTCCTTCATTTCATATATTTGAATAGATAACATTTATTTACAATAAAATAAGGTTTTTTGGATTAAAAGCATGTTGCTTATTTACTTGTATCTTTTATTAAAAGGTACAAGAACTTATAGAAAAGGACATGTTTTGAAAGTGATTTTTAACTCAGGAGATAAAAGTTCAAAAATTTTGATTGTATTCTTATACTAAGGTAAGAAAGAAATTTTTAAAAGGGAAAATGCGAATAAATAAATAATATATGAAAAAATAATAAGAAATTAAGTCAATTCCTACTTAGGTTAAGAAAGAAAAAAAAAATTTAGTTACTTTTTATTAAATAATTACAATTAATATAAATTTGTATATACATATGACAGAATCACAATATTAAGTGGCAAAAGAAATTTTTCTACGGCGATCTACACACTTCATCTATGACGGTATTTATTCCTAAATTTATATCCTGCTAAATATCTAACACAAGAGAAATTTTTTTTCTCCCCTATAAAACTGAAATTAATTATTTGAAAATGAAATAAAAAAAATTATGCTTGACGAGATTCGATTCGAAGGCATGAAGATTCTACGCCGACGCTCTACCAACTTTGCCATTGCAAGACAAATGACATAGTAGCAGCATTGGCTTGTTTCTTAATTCATTCGGTAAATTAAATGGTTGGAATGTAGTTTAGTTCAACCACCCTTGGTATCAGGATTTATTTGGCAGTATTTTGCCAAATGTGGCTACCCTGGTCCGCTTTGCGGACTTAACGTTCGGCCAAAAAAGTCGCCCAATTTGGCAATTTTTGGAATCGCCAAATAAAATGGTTGTGCTAAACTGAATTTTCGCCAATTAAATTTAATTAAAGGAATTAATATTTGAAAAAACTGTATTAACATCAAAACTGTATAACGTACAAGTTTAAAAAAATGTATTTGAACTTGAGTGGATGAACCAAAAGTATTTTATAAGCGATTGACAATTTGAACAAGATATGTATAGGGAGAGTATGAGCTAATAGTAGGAATTTAAAAAAGGAAGTTTATACAAATTGATTTACCCATAATATATTTTATATTTCTCACAAATATCCATCTGCAAAAATATGAATGAGACTTAAGCAATATCTTTTGTAAGCGCAATGTGCCACGTCCCTCGTCAAATGTGAGTCATAAATACTCTAAACTAAGCGATAATCGTACAAGTGTACAACGAAGACTTTTGAATGATTTTCTTTTAATATTTTTCATTTTTTCGAATGTAAGATAAAGATGAAGTGAGCTCTCGTGGAACACAGATATGTTCGAGACAGTGCATGAGGAATGTATGTAAAATATTTGTAAATAGTTTCCTCGAATAAGCTTTTCTCACTATAATTTAACATATCGTCCTATTTATTTCGAACCACTGGAACACTTGAAGTTTTGCCTCTTTCTGAAATATTAATATAGATTTCACATAATGAACATATTCGAAAATATGTGTTAAAGGGATAAATGAACTATAGAAATTGTTAAATGCAGTGACGGACCAACATCTGCCGAGGTCTAGGGCGGGAATCTCCCAGGGCGTACCTTATTGGAATGATCACCATACAAAATGTCAACACAAATATGTGTAATTAACATTTATTAAATTAATATTAAGTAGTTAAAATGATTCAAAAAAAATCTTAAAACTAAAGATAATATAACTTACATCTAGCGGACAAACATATATTTGAATAACCCAATTAATCTACCATTTTTGACGTTTTAAAGAAATATATTTAACTTTTTTTTTTCTCAGTAGAAAAAGCTAAAATTGTTTTTAATGAAAATTGACTTTTGGAAAAATTTTGTTATAGCTTCATCAAAATCAATTTTTTTAAGCTACTGCATTTTCAACGGAAAGGTTTGCCAAAACGTTAAGTCTTACTTTGTTTTTTGTGAGTGTTGATCGAAGACAGCTTTTAATCAATTTCAACTTTTAAAAGCTTCTCTCGCAAGAAGCTACCGAAACAGACACTGTCAAAAACAGTGTTTAGAACCAAATATAAGTTAAGAAATGAATCTTAGAAGCCCATTTCTACAATAAACGTTAACATTTTTTATCAGACCCTTTTTCAGCCCCTCTCTTTTCAACTTTTATTTCTTGAAGATGACATCTAAACCATTCAATTTTAAGTTTTTAGGTAAGATTTTATTTTATTTTACCTCACCAAAAGTTTCTGTGAGGCTTGAAATAAATCGATCCTTAGAAACCCCTCCCCACTTGGTATGTCACTGGTTAAATTGATATAAAAATTATTCTAACTTTCAGAATTAGGTTCCTCTATTGTTAATAAAATACAGGAACATTTTTTTGCCAAGTCATAAACATTATGAATTGAAATCTTACCCAAAAAAATGCATTTTCTCTTTTTAAAAAAAGTGACTTTTTTATTTTATTGTACGAAATTATAACTATTTTAAAGTAAAACTTATTTTAATAGTAACCACATAGAAACCAGAAATGTATTTAATCAGTTCATTTCTGTAGTATATATATATATATTTGGAATCTAAATTTGGCATGTTAATTTTCCACTTAAATGCTTCTCTTCTGTTGTAAAATTTGAAGTGAGATTCCAAATATTATCAACAATTTGTTCTGATTACTATACAAACGGGGAAAACGAAAGCAATACATATATGGGGGGAAACTATTTACCGCCTTTAAATTATCGAACGTTTTTTAATAATCAATAACATTTAATGCAAATTAAATTTATAGCATCTGTACCATGGGGAAATGTTTTACCAATTTCTCTTAGAGCAGAATCGAGTAAAAGAATTTTCGGGAAATGCGTCTTTTCTCCCTTCTTCCGTCAAGAAGATCAATTATGTGGCCATTGTCTCGCCTTTCCCTATCTGTCTAACACTAATGATGGGGAATGGGGGGCAGTTGTCACTCCCCCCCACACACAAATAAATAAATATAAGATTTAATTACATATTTCAGATTGCTGACTAGTGATTTACTTCAAATGCATTTTTATAACATATTACTTAAATAAAATATTTCTAACAATGAATAAAATTATTTCTCAAATAGAACTCTGGATTAAACAGCCATGTTAGACTCTTTATTATATGAGAAAATCTTTGTTTTTAATTCATATTATTGTAGAAATTTTTAGAGAATTTATATTAAGTATATTAGTGATAAGAGTTCAAAAAAATTTTATAAGTTCAAAATAAAAGACAATCAGTAAAATATGCTTTGGAAAATAACAGAATGATCTGTTTATATGTTAGCCGTACATAAAAGATAGGTCAAGTAAAAAAATTATTTTACTCAAAATTGTAAAGAAATGTTTAAATTGGTCAAATAATTAAAATAAGAACTGTAACTCTCATCTCTGAACATGAAATACTGAAGATTATATCAGAAATTTTAGAGTTCTTTTAAAACCTGAATACAATCAAAAAGTTAGCGAAATGAAGATTTTATATGCAAAATAAATATAATTACTGAAAAAAGTAACACAAAAGTCTCTTAAGTTAGAGGGGGGAAATGCAACAGAATTTTATGTTAAAATTTGTTTTGGAATTTTGCAATCACACAGATTACAAATGATAGGAATGAAAATTATTTAAACTTGTAATGTGGACTGATGATTTGTTTAAACGTAACAAAATTTTGTTCGGTATATTCTTTGAAATGAAGGAAATTCGGATTTACGGATAGTAGTGCCATGTCGTACATAACAGACATATAAGCATCTTTCATCAGCAATTTCCTCCATTTGAATAATGACTCGTGCTGCCCTCTATTGGTTTTAACAAGTAAGACTGTTATTGTTTCTAAATTTACCAGATATTCTTATGAAGAGTTTTTTTTTATCTCCGAGATTTGATAAAGGGGAGAATAATTAAGATTCGCTGAATAAAATGAATACAAGGAATAATGGTAATAATTTTTAAAGAAAACTTTTTGGTTGAGAACTTCAGAGCATTTGATAAAAACATTTTTCAAGTCAATTTTTAATATATAAGTTTTTAATTCAATGTTTGAATTCCATATAACTCGTTTCTTTCGCAAATGTTAATGCTCGTCTTACGTTTTTGTTATAAAAATCTTATATTAGAAGAAGTGTGCTTTTTAAATTTTCTAAGTAGAATCTTAAATTTAATTATTCGATACGAGAATATAGTTACGTGAAAAATAATTGTTTCACGAAAAAAATCTCTTGGATGAAAACAGGTTTAGCTCTCATCACCTGACTGTGTCTCAAAATTACCAATTATTCTACTAATAGCCTTTAAGTTGCTTCTGAGTGTAACGTCAATAAAGAATCAATCAAAGTATAACCACTCGTCACTAAGAAGAATAGTCTTAAGGTAAATAAATAAACGTTTTTAGAGGCTCATGATTGTTTTCATACACTTTGCTTTAAGGTGAACAATCGTCCTCCTTTAGGTAGGACAGTACTCCTTTTGTAGATTCTGTCCTCCCTCGAAAAGTATCCTCCTTTTCGATATTTTAAAACTTATCTGTTAATCTCTATATTCAGAGATGCTGCACCAAATTGTTACGTAAATGTTGAATATAAAAAGCTTTTAGGGTATTCAAAAGTTAGATGGCTCGCTTTAACACCTGCTATAAAGCATATTTTACAATTATTTGAGCTTCTCCGATCTTTTTTTTATTTTTTAAGTTTAGACAAATGTCCAAAAATTCTGGAATCTTTTTTCAGTTATGAATTATCGGAGATATTAATGCATTTTGTACATAATCAGGTATTTATTTTCCACAAAACGATTCAAAAGATTGAAGGTGAACATATTTCAGCGAAAGAAGTTAGTCTCATTTTGACCGATTTTGTCTTTCAATATAAATCACGATTTGAAGAGAAATTTATTCCTTCAATAATAAAAAGGAAATTGACAAACCTAAAGGAATCAAATCCAAGCATGATGGAAAAATGTACCAAAGGAGAGTAGAAATTTTACCATGCATCTTTTCAATATGTCGAAGAATGGTCTGAAACAAATATTACGGGAAATAACAGTTTTCAATGGTGTTTTTTGACTTGATCGCAAGAAAATTGGGCAGATATTGAAAATTATGTTGAGTTGTTATTGAAAGAAATGATTGATATTAAAATTGATGACAATTGTGAGTTTGAAGAAATTAGAAGACTGAATGTATATTTAAATTGCAATAAATTAGAACAATGGGAAAATCAATATGTTGAAATTGATAAAAGATGTGTGGAAATATTTAATCATTTCAAAAATAGACACATTCCGAATGAAAATTTAGTTATTCTTGTTGAATTTACACTGTGCTGCCCTGACTCTAATGCAACAGTTGAAAGAGTTTTTTCAGTTGGTAATGATTTCTGGAGCAGTGAAAAATCAAGATTGAATGTTGATACTCTAGCAGTAGCTCTTACAAAAATTCAATATGAAGGATATTTATTGCTCCGAAATTTCCAGTATATTGTTAGAAAATGATATCTTGACAAAAATATTCATTGAATGGAAAAATACTCGTCTAATTAAATAATTAAAAGGGATGTAAGCGTAATTAGTGTATTTTTGTTTAAATTAATAGAATGTTTCATTTATTTACGCCGTACTTTTTTCTTAAATTTTTCGTCCCTTTCTTAATTGGTCATCTTATTCGCATTTGCATGAGGTATAATAATGGATCTTCCAATTCATCAGAATGCATTATCAAAAAAAATTAATTTTTCCACATAGCTTCTTGCTAAGGTTTTTCACAGCTTAAGGAACCAAATCAGGTTACTTGATTAAAAAAAAATGAGTATCGGATCTTATCAACTATACATATGCAAAACGAGGAATATCAATTTCATTAACAACGCATGCGTAATCAGGTTTCACATTTGTTTATTTGCAAAGTGAGAAATTTAAATCTTAACTATATTCAAGCTTGTTATGAAGAATTCCTTTCTGCCTTCTAAAATAAAGCAAAATGAAATCATCGCGTTTTCTGTTCCAACATTTGAAATTTTAAAATTAGATTACATTAAATTAATGCGATTAATACGATTTCTTAATTATTCAGTTACTTTGAAAATATTTAAATTTTAAAGTCTTTATTCTGTTTAGTAATTTTGTATATCAAATGTATTTAATTCAAAACAATATATCAGTGTTAAGAAAAATGTTCTAATTTTAAAAATATATTTAAATAGAGGAATCCTCCCTTCGACATATTCAATGCTTACAGTAATTTCTAGCTATGTTAGAACAAACTTTTAAAAAGTTTGTTCAGACAGAGAGCGCCATCTGGTTGACTACGTAATTTTTACCTCTTTCTTGATAGTTTTAACAATCGGCATTAAATTCATTGGAAAGGTATTCAAATAACTAGCCACCGAAGGGGCTATTGTTTTAGGATGGGCGTTTTCGGGTACCAGATCACTTTTCAATTTTTTATCGTTTGCTTCAAAGTTTAAACATATTCAATTTAATAATCTATCGTTTGCTTTCATTTTAATTATATGTGGCTGATATAATATTCAAATTAATAGTTTATCGTTTGCTTTCATTTTAATAACATTTAGCATAAATATATTCAATTTAATAATTAATCGTTTCTTTTAATTTTTAAATCGGAAAAGTTTTCTATTGTCCATTTCTCGATATTTTATCGTTTACTTTAATTCTTATATTTAATTGAGTAATTTAATAATAATTATACAAAAAACTACACCTTGGGTGGCTAAATCTGTTCTGCACAAAACTCTGCATAGAACTTTTTAATATTTATTTCTTATGCCTTTAAAAAGTTGTTTAGATGTAAGCACACAAATTTTGGCTGCATGCAAAACGCGTAATTTCTAGCTTAACAAGATAGTATCAGTATAGGAGTAATTCATTCTTTCCTCAATCATTATACCATTAGGTTATTCGAGTTTCCGATCGATATCCATCCCCTCTAATTACTTTTTCTATATCTTTATTTTTCATCCTTTCATCGGTATCATAATTTGTGCGTGTATATCCTTGAAGATGTATCTTTTTCTTTACTTCAAATGATACTTTATTTAGTAATTAAATTATTTATATGCTTCGAATGCAACTGCCAATCCATTTACTTCTTCATTCATACTTCAAAACTCATTCGTTTGAAATTCGTTCATTATTTGAAATTCATTCGACTATGTAAATTAAACTAAAGCAATTTTAAACTAATGCAATTTTAAAATTGAATTAGTTGCTTAATTTGACAAAAATGAACTTTATAAAGTCAAAAGTTAATCTTTTTCCTCCTTTTAGTTTCATTTTAGAACTAAAAGAATAAGTTATACATTACACAATGGTAGAACAATATTTTAGAAAAAAAGACTTTTGTAGTATCAGTAAAAATAATAGCGATTTTTGAAAAAATATAAAATTTCTGCTGTTTAGTGACACTTTGAGGTTACTATCAATTTTGGTCACCAAAACTCCAAATACTTTTATAAAGTATACCAGATTCCACGAAAAATGAGCTTGTAACTTACCAGTAAGCAAAAAAATAATAATGATTAATTAATAATGCTGATAAATGTGTGCAAGGATATTATAATTATTATATTAATTATTATCTAATGCAGTTTACAAATTGAAAACAACGTCCCGATTTTTTGTGAAACCTAAAAGTAAGGACTCAAGAAGAGTTGCTGAAATAAAAAAAGCCCGGTGTGTTTGTGTGTGTGTGTGTGTGTGTGTGTGTGTGTGTGTGTGTGTGTGTGTGTGTGTGTGTGTGTGTGTGTGTGTGTGTGTGTGTGCGTGTGTGTAAACCACATCATAAAACGGATTATAAACCCAAACATTAAAAAAAAAATTGGAACAAAAGGCAAAAAATTGAAAGAAAAACTATACAGATAAAAAGATAACCAAAAATGATATTTCAAACATTATCAAATGAAAAAATTCTTATGAAAATTAGCCTAAAAGTTACTTAAATACATCAAGCAATTTAATACACCAAAAAAACTTTAAATAATAATTGGAAACCATTTAAGAATCAAACCAATTTAAATCTTAGCAGAATATAAAAAACAGCAATTAAGAGCGAAAATGGGAGCAATGTAATTAATACTGTTTCATACTGTGGAATAGAGTAATGTGTGTTTATATATACTAGTATATCATTATTTATCTTACCTCTAGAGATATTCTTTGTTTTGGATAGTTTTATATTTTACCAAGTTGTAATTTCTTTAAAAATGGTTTTTATTTGTTTTTATTAAAGTTGTTAAGTATAATTTGTAATTCAGAAAACTTTAGTTGTTGTTTTATTTTAATTTTGTATGTTTATTATGATAAATTTCTGCATTTTTCAATTAATTCTATTATATTTAAAGGTTTTTAGCTTTAATAAAATTTCCATATTAGCTTTCATAGGATTTTGTATAATTAAAAATTATCTTATCAACGATTTGATGATTATTAACATTCTTATATATATATATATATATATATATATATATATATATATATATATATATATATATATATATATATATATATATATATATATATATATATATATATTATCTTACATGCGATGCGACCGAAGAAGCAGAGTGGTCATGGTCACGAGCTCATGGCTGACGCTGTTTCCGTCGAGTCGTAGGTTCGATACTTGATGTCACTGAAGACCTATCCTTCAGGGTGGCTGATGCTCATTATCTCTGCCGAGGCTCGAAGTTATCCCATAGAGTAGTGTGGAAGTTTGGAGAGGTGATGCCAACTCAGATGTCGTTGTCATTTGACCGATGCTCAAATTAGGAAGTCCTTCGACTATAACTCCCGTGATACTTCTAAGAACGATGTTAATAAACAATCAATCAATCAATCACGTGGCTTGTACTTCTTTAAGCCCTCTCAAATTAAAAATATCGTCTGACAATAATTGATTGGTCTGTATCTGATTTCTGAAATGTGCTTAGAAATGGCAATATTGAACTTGAAATTTATATACATTGGATACATGAATTAAAAAATAAGAATAAAAATAATTTACCTAATACATTTCTTCTTGTTTTGAGCTTGTTAAATTCAGCAGAAAACGGAAGTCCGATAGTAAATGAATTAATCTTTTTCCTGAAGTATTGGAAATGATGTCTTAAATCAAAACATCCGATACCAGTAGACAAAACACAGGTATATATAACAATTTAGTTGCTTTTAACTCTAATATTCTTAGCAAATTCATAATATTTTTAAAACAAATGATACCATCAGAATTCAATCATTAATATATTCTAGCCACAAAAAGGTTTATTTCTTAATTGCTTGATTAATTAGCGTCACACCAGAGCTTTATTTATTCCTTTATTTATTTTCCAAATTGTGATGGTTTGAGATCATGGCTAACTGATTTAAAGAAACTTGAGTTTGATGAAAAAATTACTACTTGCGAAGAAAAAGTTACATAGAGGATGTTCCAATTACCTGAATCTCAATTTTTTCTTAACATTTCATTAGAAATGGTAAACTGATGTACCTACTATGCGCAATTTTCGGTAAAACCTCAACTCATCGTTAAATCATTCCTTTCCTCATTAGGACTTTCCCTTTAAGATCTCCAAATCAATATTTTAAGAGGGTGGTTCAAAAAGTACTTGTATTTGAAGATAGAGGGCATCATTAAGGTAAATTTTTGTTATCTTTGGGTGCTGCCATTTGTTAAACGGAGCTGAAACAAATCTGATATTGATACATTAGTTAGTTTTGATATGGTTGTCATTTGCTGCCATATCAAAATTTTATTGCTGCCTCGTGGAGTTGTCACCGTCGATGAGACCTGGATTTGTCATTAAACATCTGAAACCGATCAAAAATCAAAACAATGGGTTGCTTCCGGTAAATATGCTCCAAAGTAGGCGTGGATGAACTCATCTGTCGGAAAACTTATAATAAAGAATTTTTGAGGAGCGAAAGGCTTCATGATCTCGAATACGAATAACTGGGACTTAGATAGCTGTCTAGTGAGTTATGATGCTTACTTAAAACCAACGATTTTCAATGATACGAGCGTTATTTCTTGGATTTTTTAAAGATTTATTAAACGACCCTCGTAGATCAACATTTCCAATCTATTGCTCAGTATTTAGTTTGACAGAATTAATGTCAAACTAGAAAATTGTTCAAAAGAGGCATTGATGGCGTTCTGGTATCAATCCCAAAAAGAAAACAGTAAGATATCCCATCATTAGCAGAACATCATTCGAATTATATGTGAGAGTTGTATCTCTCAAGAACTATAAATTCGAGAGAGAACACTCCATTGTGTTAAATTAAACGTCCAAAAGAACACCACAGAGGCAACAACCCATAATCCAACTTTAATTTTTAAAGTCAGTTATTGTTACAGTTATATTAATTGTTTGTAATTTTTTCATACCTTCATTTTTCAAAGGTATGTGTATGTGAGATTTCATTTGGAACACATCACCCAAACTCATACCTTTTACATTAATTAAATATTTCTTAGGTATGTAAACTTTTAATTTTCAACTAGCCATCGTTTATATTTGCACCATCTCACAGCTATTATGAAGAGGTAAAGGTCAATAGCAGATGCTCTCTCAAAATTTAAAACTAGATAGTAAATACTGTATTGTAAAAAATGAAAGAAAAAAAACTTGAATTTCAGAAATCAAGTTTAAAAACGGTGCAAAAAAACTGCCATTTGAGACAAAGACATTCTAAGAGATGAACATTAAATTTAATTTTTTATTATTTTTCGTTCTAAATCTTTACAAAATAATAAATTTTGGGTGGATATATAAGATTTCTTATGTCTCGTATCTTAAATCGAAATTAGTTCCAGTAAGGCTAAGAATCAACTTTGAGAAATTATTGAATAAGTGATTTAGAAATATATACAAAATACAAAAAAGCTGTATAGTTTCAAGCAATATTCAGAAAATGTGGACTGCATTCAAATTAACATTTTTTCAATAAATTTTTGATTAAATATTATTCAATAATAAACTGAAGTTTACATGTTATTGATAAATCAATTTGTATCAAAAAAATATCTAATACAATATCAAATATTCTTTTCTCTCTTTTTTGTAATTTTTTTAGTTCTTTTGAGAAAAATTTAACTGAAAAAAAGTTAAAAAGGTTGAATAATTTGATGTACTTCCAAATGCATATCCTGTTGGCGTGGTGGGAAGTTAGGAGAGGGAGGTGCCAGCTCAGGTATAGTCCTCGTCACTTGACTGAGGTTCAAAATTACGACGTCCGTCGTCAGTAGCCCTCGTGTTGCTTCTAGTGCGTTATTAAATCCAATCATTCATTCTAAATACATTGTGTGGCTAAAAGGTTTTAGGATTGAACCCATAAATAAAACACAAAAATTACCTTTAATAAATTTTCATCAGCAATAATTGTACATATGACCCTTATAAAGCTGTATATTGGTTGACGTGATTCTCGAGTAGCTCAAGACCTTGTTAAATCTTCTAATGAAATACCCCATTGTTTCCCATTAATCTTGATATTGTAAACTTGTTCTATTTCAATTTTTGATACGAAAATGAATGTGTCGGTGCTTCTGAAGTGCACGGGTGATGGTATTGCACAGTTACATTTTTTAAGGAAAAAAACCGACGAATTGTGGGATGGTGCAATGACAAGAGGAAAGAACCAATATTTGCTCGCATTAAGTCAGATCGTACACACACAACGTGTATCAACAACCATTATACCTGTGAAGAAGCCTGCATTCCCTGCTTGCGTCTCAAGAACAAATTTCAAGAGAATCATTTCCGTGCAGTAAAAAGAAACTACCCATTGTTTTCATTTGAAATTTTTGGAAGAAAGGTTTCTTCACCTTTGGCAACTATGAGCCTCAAATTTCGTCATTCTTAACGTCTTCCCTAAAATCTCGGAAATTTTCAAGTCACGAAAACACATTTGATCAAGGCAAATGGTTATCGACTTAAATGTTCTGCATACTTTTATAAGTATCGCTAGCAGATATGAAACTCGTTAAACAACACTTTTTCATACACCTCTGATCAAATTATGACTCATTTACAACTGTAAACAACAGAAGACACAAAAAACACTGAATCTTGACGACAGCTCAGTACAAACTGATAAAACATGTCAATCATATTCAGAAGATTACGGTTGTAATGTTTTCGCTTGTCGTTCTCGGATGGTGTCCCATACACCGATTATGTTACATCAGTCTTAAAAACTTTTAAAGTGTATACTTTATTCAAAGATATATCTTTTAAGAAATTTCTTACTTTCCTGTTTCTTCTCAACGCTTTATAAATAACTTACATAGAATAATAATACATTCATTCTTAAAATAATTTACACAGAATGAATGTTGTGATAATATTCAATTTTATTTTTTTTCACACCACCTTTCGCATTGTTCTTTCTCTCGGTTACAAATTGTTTAATTGTTTTGGTTTTCGTTTGCAATTTACTTATTTATTTCATGTGACATTCATTTATTCTTAAATACAACAAGGAAGTATGACATGTTAAGATACAATATATATAACATAATGCATTTTTATACTGCTGTTTGTAGAAAATGCAACACCATGAAGGAATCATCAGAATCAAATGAAATTTAATGCAGAAACGACTTGTACTG
>BMAW01086435.1:0-14462 GCA_019974015.1 Nephila pilipes
TATATATATATATATGCGTGTGTGTGTATTATTTTTAAATAGTTGTGAGAAAAAAGTATCGACAAAAATGTGTGGGCATAAAATAAGGGATGTATGGTATTACGTTCAAAATATTTACATTAAAATAGTTACATTTACTTTGCTTAAAGTATATTTATATTGTTAGGATTTATTTCGTTTCATATTTAATCATCTTGTTTTATTTTAATATCCGAACAGTATATTTTTGCCTACTTTAATAATTTATCGTTTGCTCTTATTTAAAAATTTAATTAAATAATTAATTTTTAAGCCCGAATCATTTGTTTTTGTTATTTTTCTTGTTGACATTTGTTATTTTCTTGTTGACATCTTTTATATCTTAAAATGCTTTGCCAGTGAAATTAAAACTGAATTAAAGATATGAAGAGCATATTTTCTAATCTTGTTAGTAATTACTTCAGTGGACCTTGGAATTGGGAATTACTTTTACTTTACTTTAACTAATGTTCATTTTGATTATTTCTATTTTTATAAGAACTTAGCCGAAATAAAAATAATGTTTTAGCGTATGTTAAACTGAAATTATTAAAGTCAGATTTAATATTCTTCTTTTTTTATTGATTAATTTATTTTTGCTAAATAAATTCTAAAATAAAATAATAAGTCACATTAAGCAATATAGATTAATAATATCAGAGTTACTCTAAATCAGTAAATTCTGCAATATATTCTAACCAAAAAAGTTGATATAACATGTCAAATGTGTGTTATTTTGATGCATTAATCTAACAAGCTTTTTTATAAAATAATGCTTTAATCAAAACAGGTTTAAAAATTAAAAGCACATTTAAAATTTAGAGCGTTTCTTTTGCAAGAAAAAAAACTTTATATAATGTTTCAGTATTTTTGTTAAAATCAATAATTATTTAAGACCTTTTGCATTTTTTTGCACAAATCACTAGTAAGAAATCAATCTTAAAATTTAATCAAACAGTGCTGTTTAAAACTCTGCATAGCACTTTAGTTGTGTGCAACGAATGTTTTGCTCAAAAAGGGAAAAATCATGTTTAATTTCAACGATCTGATCTTTTAGGGATTTTTAGGGATTAGAATCCCCTAAAAGCGTTTCTACTATTTAACTGAAAATTGTAACGGGCTTCAAAAAGTTCTTCCTTTCAAGTGAGGCAGTGTAATTAAATTCGGATAATGAACTTCGTTTTAATGAAGATTCCTTCTCTACCCTGGCGATTAAGAAAAAAATAAAGGAACACTCTTTTGTCATTTCCCTGAATACAAAGAACAGAATTGTTAGAAAGCAGTGTGAATTATGTACATTGTTGTTTGAAACAAGAATTCAATATCATTTTATTTCCAATTGCGGAACAGGTAAATGTTTAAAAATACTTCACTCCTGTACTTATATTGAATGAGCTCAATCACATATTGAACATTAGATAGACATAGATGCTTATGATATTCAAAATAAAATAGAAAGTTTATTTAACAGAAAATAAAATTCCTACTTTCGAGTAATTTTTAGAGATTATAAAATTTTCGTAAAAATATCGGTTCTTATTTTTACTAGGTTTTCCGTAACTCACTTTGTAACTGTGTCTGGCTTAAATCTTTAGAAGCCTTTTTCTTGTATTTTAAAGCGCTAAAATGAGCTAGAATTTTCTATGCCGGATTATTTGGGGTGATAATACGATAATTTAATCATAATTAATAAAAGTTAATCAATTAAAGCTAATTATTTAAAGAATTATGTTTTACAACAGATTTTTCGCCAAGTTGCCAAATGGCCACCAAATCCATCGTTTAATAATTTATCGTTTGCTTTAATTTTAATTACATGTAGCTTAAATGATTAACATAATGCTTAATTGTGCTGTAAATTTTTAAATGTATTTAATTTAAATTATAAAGTTAATAAAAGTTAAATAATAAAATAAATTATTAACACTTATAATTGAACAAATTTAATTTGACTCAACGTTCACTTTTCTTTTAAAACTTAGGGTATAAAAAATTATGTTACGTTAAGTTTGCAGTTTGAAAAAAAAAAACCATTTTCAAAATACTCGTTTTTTATTGGTGTTATTTCTAAAACTACATTCTGTAAAGCAAGTTTAAATATTCTTAAACTTCATATAATCTCACTTAAGAGAATTCTTTAATATATAAATGCATCAAAACACATATATTTAAAATATTTATTGCAGTATTCTTATACACACACATTCTATATGTCTGTCTTATACTGATCATTTTGTAACGTAGGGCTATTTGCGATTTTCTTTTTACGAAATTCGGGGATTTTATAGAGTTAAATTGTATACAATTAAAAAAAAATCTTAACCATTATGAAACGTGATAAGGTGAATTACATGAATATATAAATAAAATGAGGGGATTCAGATATAATGATATGTTATATGCATTTAATGGAAAATAAATGGAGGTATGGGATAAATATTTGACACTAGAGATGTATTACTGATATCGAAACTCTTCTGTTATTTTTTTTTTTTTTTTATGAATTGCTAGGAGTTCCTCACTACGTAGTTACTATCGAAGGAAGCTGTGAAATTAAAAATGAATAGACTGTCAAGATCGATTTCGTATTTAAATCAAAAATTAAGACGGTATGTTAGATTGAAATCTAGAGAGAGTGACCTTGGATATTCTGCAACAATTATAAATAAAGGAGCTATTTTATACTTTTATATCCTCAGAGTTTTGTAGTTTTCATTTAATATAGTAGATTGAGATTTGGTACAATAGACTAATAATAACGGACAAACGCTTAACAATTCTCGTACTAGTGGTCCATCAAATGATTAACCATCCTTCTTTTGAAACTTGGTCCTAGATATCTCGTTTTTCTTACATTTGATTGAGATGTAGCACAAAAGACGAATAATGATAGATGATCGCCACATCGTCATAATCAAATTCAAGTAGGTCATCAGAATACATTAATGAAATAATTTACTCAATATAAATGTTAAATGTTTATGCATTTGTCCTACATCTGTACCACCTTAAGGGTTTGAGTTTGCTCAGAGTTTCATTAAATAAGACAAGTGTCAAAATAATTATGGAGCTACATAATAATTCTATTCGCTTAACAATTCAAAACCACGAGGACTTTCGTAAAATTAACGGAATGAAGTAATCTTTATAAAATTTAAACGTTTTAGGATTTATTTTACACCCGTAACATATACGAGATGGGTCAATGGAAAAAAAGTATTATTAAGGTATCCGACTACGTTAAAAACTCGAATTTCGGAGATAATACCAATTTTTTTCATTTATCCATTAAAATATTGGAAATCTTCTCCTTCTAAAGCAACCTTCCATTTGTAGCAACGGTGCATAGAAATCAAGTTATAAGTATTTTAATATCAGACATTTCCTTTGTTTTCGGAACAAATTTTAACTTTAAATCCATTTTCCGAAGAATATAATTTTCAGTATGTTTACAATTTTCGAAAGATAATAACTCGTATGTTTATTTTCTATATATTGATGGAATTTAGTAGAAATGTTTTTTTAATTATTTTTACGATTCTGAACTAGGATTTTAGTAATATATGGTTTATAAGTGGATTTATTCACATTTTAAACGTAAGAGTGGAGGAATTGGATTAAAAAAACGCGTGTTGTTACTTCGACTCTTAATATCTCTGCAAATAATGTGAATTATTGAAAAAAGTCCTAGTTCAGGCTCTGTACCAATACCCAGTACCTAGTACAGTCGTACCAGTACAATCTACCAATACATACAAATACATATGCAGACTAGCAATGTAACAAAAAAATGTTTCATGAAAAGAGGATATTTTGAAAATGCGCTATTTTTTTCTTATTTTATGCTGAAAAATTGCATTTTAAAATTGTTTCATTGTAATAAAATTTTTGAAATATTTTTTTTAATGTATATTCTAATTCAAACGATTCTAAATATAAAAGAAGATATTTATACGTTTTTTCAAAAATTATGTTTCCGAAAGTATTCGGATACATTAATCATAATCTATATCTTTATTTCATATTACATATATAAAATAATACGTATGAAGTATATAAATTGTTTAAAATATGTATGCCTATGTCAGGTTTGATTATTAACTTAAAATTTCCTTTTTACACTTCAGTTTCCTTGTTTCATAAAATTTTTGTAATTTATATCTGTCCATGGATGTATTTTTGTAAACGTTTACTAAGTAGTTGTTTATTTTATATAACATAAACATATACAGAAAAGAATGACTATTCATAGAGTTGACATAAGTTCTAAAAAAGTAACTTTAAAATGTTTTATTATCACCAAATAACACATTTGTAAATACACTGCGTAACGTTTTTAATTTCTTTTTGAGGAAAGCTATATAGTCCGATTAAATGTATACATTAGATTTGTTTTGAATTTTAAAAGAAGTTAATTCTAAAATAGGTATTTTTTCTTTTTAAATATATCATGAAAATAAAATCGACAAGCAATTAGAGGGTCCCATTGCTTAGAAATCTTCCTTCAGAATTTTAGAAGGAACTATATTTTTAAAAAGAATGAGTGAGTGATATTCTTATTAAAAATTAATTGAATTCTTTAATATTAATATTTATTTAATATTAATTAATTTAATATTTATTTAATATTAATTCAAGAGAACCCTTCAATCAATTTTCAATATTTTGTTAGCGGTTTATCCAAGTTTCATTATCCTGAATCCCATAATAACAAAACTTTAGGCCTACAATAAAACTCAAGTTGGAATTCTGCAACATTGTTGAGCTCTGATTTGGAATTATAATTTTTAACAATTGTTTAATTCATTAAAAATATGAAAACTAGTATTATAAAAGTAATAATTAAAGAAATAATGAAAAGAAAAATTATTCATATAAGTAATAAGACAATAGAGTAAAGCAATTAATCTAGAATTTCTGCTAGTAAATCTCTGTTCGGTTTTCAAGGGAATCGGAACCGTAATCTAACTGCCAGTATATCAAAGTAGATGACTCCTCCGAAACGTTGTCTTTTCAAATTAGTGTATTGATTTCCACGCATTTAACGCTCATTAGGGAACCTCGACATCTAATTTACATAGATAATGTTTTGGCGATGTGATCCCCACTAACACTGCGGCCGCCAGGTAAAGGCTCCGCTTTCTTAAGAGACAATAACTTATAAATATACGATCATTGTTAAGAAGTAAAGTACTCTTATTTGTGTATTAAATATTTGGAACAATATTTTGTGCAATATAATCACATGACATCGCCAATACAAGCTAACAATGATGACCCAAAATTCAGTGCTAGAAATAGCTTAATAGAAATATGCTGCACATTAATTATAATGAAAATATGAATCTTCGAATAATAGAAGGGATTGTAAGATACTTTTCATAGACAAATATCAGCTAATTCAGAACTGCTAAGAATTCACAAAACGGAACAATACAATTTTTCTGGTTCAGAACCTCAGTTCTTAACTTTCAATGTTTTCGAAACACACTACATAAACTTTGTAAATTGAAATTGTAAGAAATTTAAATTTCTTAAGCATTTAGCTCTATCGCCATAGTGCAAATAGTGTTTGAATCCTCGCTATGTATACATAAATTTCAATACACGAAAGTTTGCTTACGTAATTAAAAGTTATCACTAACAATTGTTTACAATCATTTCTCATAGAAATTTTCTGTAGCTGATGTTGAACTATGACATGACCTCAAAACAAACGAAAAGTTGAACAAATTTTATTTTTAGCTTATTTACTTACGAAACGTTATGTACAGCTCACAAGTTTAAATTATAAATCATATAAATCAGTTTTCCTTATCTCTAAAAGTCTAATCATCTGAACGAAGAATTTATTTTTAATTTTTTCAGATAGATAAATATTGAGAGAATAATAATGAAAAGACGTTCAAGGTTTTCTATTTTTCAATCTTTATTTTATTTCTCACTTAAATATATTAAAAATTATATCAAAAAGACTACTTTTAATCTATAATTTTTTATTGTACTATAACGGACAACTAGGACAAAAAGCAAAGAATTAGTCATCTACGGATCTCACTTTCTTCTTCAAATTTCAACCAATAAAAGATCCAGCAATAACCCCATTTTGAGTCAAATATTCATTTTAATCTTCATTCTTACGAAACAAATGTTTGATAATTCTAAAGTACGAAGATTATTACATAATAAGAATATTAGAGTCTTACTAAAAAGTCGATAACGATTAAACATATTCTTCAACAATTGAAAAATCTGTTTGAACTGAAAGCTACATCTTATCATCCAATTAAAATCTAATCTGCCTTTTCAAAGAATCAATTCATTCCTTTCTTCGCTTTTGATGTCAAAGATTCTCTTCATATTAAGTGCATTAAAGTAACATGAGACGGCTGATGAGAACGAAACTTTGTATTAAGTGAATTGTCATCCTAACACAAACGGTTATGCTTAGGAAACATAAATTAAAAATCAATCATGCTATTTGTAATACGAAATAATAGAGAATATTGCATATCTAGTAAGGAAATATATTTATTTTCATTATTAATACTATTTTTGACATGTTTCGATACATTTAGTGAGAAAACGTGCAGTAGGAAAAAGTAAAGAAGAAAAAAATAAACCGTCTAAAGTTTGTATCATTTTTAAAAACCGATATTTATAATAAAAAAAGTTCAAGATAAACTATATTTGAACATAAAATATGCATTTAAAATTTTTTATACAAAACAAATTTGCTTAGCTGATTATATTTCAACATGTGCTATCCTTTTTTTTAAAAATCCCCCCTACTATTAGCTCATACTCTTCCTATATTTATATATATATATCTTGTTGAAATTTTCAATCGTTAATAAAATACTTTTTATTCAATCACTCAAGTTAAAATACATTTTTTTAAACTTGTAGTGGATGACACTTGATGTTAATACACTTTTTTCAAACATTAATTCATCAATTAAATTTTATTGGTGAAAATGCAGTTTAGCCGAAACGCTTGGCCTGAATTCAAAAATTGCCAAACTTGGCGATTTTTTCTTTGGCTGAACGTTAAGTCTACGAAGCGGACCAGGGTAGCCATATTTGTCGAAATACTGCCAAATAATTCCTGTCGCCAAGAGTGGTTGGGCTAAAGTGCATTACAACCGTTTAACTTACCGGTTTAATTAAGAAACAAGCCAATGCTTCTACTATGTCATTTGTCTTACAGTAACAAAGTTGGTAAAGCGTCGACAGTATCTTCATGAATTCGGATCGAATCTCGTCGAAGTATAAATTTTTTTTATTTGATTTTCAAATAATTTATTTTAGTTTTATATGGGCGAAAAATTTTCTCCTATATAAGATATTTAGCAGGATATAAATTTAGGAATAAGTACCGTCATTGATGAAGCGAGTAGATCACTGGAAAAAAATTTCTTTTGCTACTCAATATTGTGATTGTGTTGTATGTATATTCATATTTATATTAATTGTAATTATTTAATTAAAAATAACTAAAATAAAAAATTTCTTTGTTTGCCTAAGTAGGAATTGACTTAATTTTTTTTAATGTATTACTTGTGAAATATATATTTGGATTATAAGAGGCTTTCACCTTTGGTATCTAGCTTATTCAAGGATAAAAGTTTCGAATATTTATATTGAGTAACCATCATTTTCCTAACATTTATCGCTGATTCACCAAAATGAATTATTAATTAACATTAAGTAAGCGTAATCCGAGTGTCAAGCTCCACAAAATCAATAATGTATGAAGAAAAAAAATACCTTTATGGAATTCCTAATGCATTTTTATCAGCACAAGCAAAACATTCTGAATTATAAAAAGGCAGCCAACGTTAACAACAGAAATAAATTAATAAATAAAATAATAAAATTACGCAGATTATTCTGTCAAAAAAAGCAAATAATAAGTTAAATATTAAAATATAAGAGCCACCTATAAATTAAAAATATATACAATAATATTATATTTGGACATTAAAATAAAAGCAGACGATAAAGAAAAAATGAAATATATCTTAGCAATGTAAATATACCTTAAGCAAACAAAATGTTATGATTAAAGTTATAATAACTGTAATGTATTCTAATGACAATTATTTGAACCTAACACCACTTTATATCCATGCATTTTTGTTGAAGCCGTTATCTTAAAACAGCAACATGTTAGCAATGGTAAAAGCTTCATTTTCATACAAGCACTTACTTGAAATTTTATTTATTTTTAAATTATTTTTCATGTTTTAAAAAGTCTACTTATTTCACAAAGTTAAATTCTTGTTTTCTGAATTTCTTATATGTAATTCTAGCGTTAATGGTTTGATTGTATTAGTGTTATTTACAGTTTTGTGATTATTTTTATCAGACGATATTAAAACAATAAAAGAATCAATATCTATGTTTGTTGATTCTGTAAAAATATAACTTTTCTCATAAATATTTATTATATGTGCAGAATTATGAAAGATATATAAAATAACTAGAAGAAATTTTATCGTTTATATATTGAATTACTAAAAATATATCAGCAATTTCAATGTAGGAACGTCATTGAAAAATAAAAAAAAAGGTGAAAAATTGAAGAACTTAAATTTTTAATGTTTCCTAAATAATGACTCAAGAGATTTCAATTTCTGGTTCATTTACTCCGAAAAGTCACAAAATAATGCAACAGAAATAATTTCCTCATTTTGAAAAATTGTTTGAATTATATTATTTTAGAGTAATACCAAAATACTGCTGAAATTGATACTATGAATTAAGTTAAATTTTTCCCATGACAAAAGACCAAGAATAAATTCAAAATCAGTCATGGAATACGTAAAATAAAATAATAGTCAATATTATTCATACTTAAAAGTCTTAAATAAGCTAAACATTAAAATTCCGGTTCACTTCACTGTAAAGGGATACGAAAGTTGGATTACAATAGAATCAGGGATTTGAAGCGTTATATAACACCTGTTACATAGAGGCGTAGGAAAGTTTTAAAGGCCATTAGGAAGAAAAAGATAATTTATTTAAGTAATACAGATAGTGAACTTTACAAATCAGAGGCCTTTTAATGTTAAATTTTTATTAAATTAGGTAAGTTTCTGGGTTGAAAGTGTTTTTTTCAGCTTTTTCTCAAAATCAAGATTTTCATATTTTGTTTGAGCGCAAAACATCGTATTAAAAACAGTAATATATGTAATGTTATGAAACTTTCATGGAATACTCTATGAAAGTGAATTCAGAATTCGAACCTCTCTTTTTGTTATAATGCGATTACTTTGCATTTTATTGATGATAAAAATCATAACTTGTCACAATTTTTTACGTTTTTTCTGTATGTTAAAGTATGACTTCCTATAAATATTTAATTTTCAGGGTTATAATTGTGAGAGAGGCACAAATCCTAAATTAGATTCAATTCACTATAATAAAATTTTACAGAATTGAAATATCTCTATTTAAATTTCAGTTTTGGTGTTTTGCACAGTTGCCATTTTACTGCTATTTTTATGTATTTTTTTTTAGCAGAAGTATCAAAACAATTTTTAATTTATGCAAATTTTACATTATATTTTAAGTTTTTAACCATATCTTATAGTATAATGCACATAAAAAGTTATTTTTTCAATTATTTAAAAAAATCCTCTTCGAAGGGAGGCAGACACCTTAACTGCCAAATAAATATTTTTTTGTTTTTTAGATTAAAGTCACTTTCGATGTATTTCAATACAATTAGTTGAAGATCCGTGAATCAATTCTGAAAGGAGAATAAAATAGGCTTACTTCACCACAAAATTCACATAATCAATTTGGGTTTCTTCGTCGAGAAAGTCCGATATAGTGGGTGTAAGGAAAAAGATCAATTGAGAGACAAGGATTCTTGGGTTTTATCAACGCAGAGCATCAGTGTTGCCTATTATCAGTAACATTATTTGTTCTTGGTAACTTGTAAAGTATACAGTTACGATTGTAGTATGTAGCTTTAGTGTCGACTTACACAAAATACATTACTATCGTAAACATTGTCAGTGATTAAGAGACACTGTATGTGACATTGACATTGCATGAGAAATTGGTGGCAATGTTGAGCAATGCTGCAATAAAGAGTTCTTGCTTCTTGAATTTGCTAACACTTTCTCAACAAATATATACTATCTTGGATATATACCGTTTAGAAACTGTACCGTTTCAAAAGAGGGTGAAAAATACTGTCTCTAGGATTCAAATATAAGGCAGTAAATTCTCTAACAGTTTGACAAAGCTTTAAATTAAAATTACCATCTAAAATGCTTAGATATGTACCTCATTAGTCAAAATCATGAATATAAAACTAGGTGGGAAAGGATGTTGAGCATTTGAAACAATCAAATAATATTTATTTCGTTTTTTCTTTGATTTACTAGTTTTTCACGTGTAAGATATACCAACGAAACTATCACAGAATTCTTGGAAAAGAAATGATTCACTTTTCCCTGAATTGGAACTCGGAAAGAGAATCGTCATTAAAACAAAGTAAATTATCCGAGTTTAATTGCTCTACTTTACACAGAAGAAAGAAGTTTAAGCAATTGTATTTTCCGGAGTAAGAGTAAATAAATAAATACCTTTTTAGGGAATTTCTAAACTAAAATTCCCTAAGATAGCCGAGAAGAAATTAGCTGGAATTCTTGCTACTTCGATGTAACAGTCATTTCTTATCAACTAACATTCTAGTAAGGCAATAGATTTCGAATTTATTCTCAATATTATAATTGGTCAACTAAAAAAATAATAATTAAATTTTGGAGTTGCAATGTATTGAAGAGAAGCATTGCAAATGATTTATTTAATAAAATTTTTCTTAACATTTTATTTCTTAAGCTTGTTAAATGATGTTAAACGATGATTAAGCTTATGTAAAGGAGTTAAATTTTAACATATATTAGGCAGAACAAATCGAATATTTCTTATCGTAAACGAATTCTAAAAGATTCTAATTCCCGGCAAAAAGAGGAAACAATTGGACATGCTGACTAAAATTATATCCCGAGTAAAATGTACTACTACCACTATATTAACGATTCTCAATTTCTTAGTAAAGTATAAAATACAGAGATCATAAATGTGTTTTTAAGAATTACATGTTATGTATGAATTATTGCATAGTTATAAAATCTCCATATAGTCAGCATTTCTATTAATTTCATTTCAATTCTTGTTTTGTTGAACCTAGAAGAAATTAACACACGATGTTCTATTACTATGCTCCCCTATGAAATTCAAACATGATATATTTAATATTCATTCTGCTGCCGATCAGCTACTACGTACTGTTACAAACGCTTTATTCGCAATCTTCAGGACAACAAACAGGCATCGGTGCTCGGAAGGTAATAGCGCAAACAGATTCAGGGCCCTTTTACAGGGGAGCGACACAGATATAGGAACAAAACAGCACTTGTTTTGGTAGTCACAATTGCATCAGCAACATTAATCTCAGCGGCTTACTAGTTTACACTACGGACAAATCTCCGCAGTAATACCCTACACTTCCAAGGCAAGCTCTGAAATTTCCCGGCAGGGACGTACCATTACTCCTCAAATTTACTCGGGTCTCTACCAACCAGTTCTCGGCAAACACACACGTCCAAATACGGTCCAGTTGCTTGTCAGTTTCCCTATAAATCTCCAAAGCCGACTCCCCAACATACTGACTTCCTCTGTCTCAGGCTCTCGAGGTATTTATCTCTCAATCGGCCAGGTATGACGTAATATGGGAAAATTCAGAAAAAAATCTGTAACTTTCTTATCCTCTAGATTCCATTACTTTTCTCCCTCTTCTATTCGTCACCAGGTTTCTCATCAAGTCACCAAAACGGTCGTCAACTCCTTTGCAAAGGTTAAAGTGTCATTGCTTAAACTTTCTTTGCCTGACTAATGAACTCTCTGTAAAAGTCCTTTCCCATCATAAGCGAAACATTTCATGGAAATGTCAGCTTGAACTCGTAACAATATGAATCAATTGATAATTATTGAGTTTGGGATTCTGTAATGTACAAATTTTAAACACCTCATCTACTTTCTCTACTTGCCTCAGAAGCTTATCTTCTTTAGGTAAGTATGGGAATCATAACTGCGAGTTATGCTCCTTGATCTTTTCCTTTCCTATATGGCTTAAAGTATTTGATAACCAAGGATTACGCACCCCCAGAATACACTCAAAGCGATCTATATTAATTTATGACCCTCTTCCTAGTATCATTTTTTTATCTTTTTTTTTTAAATTTTTCTTTTGTCTGGAGCAGAGTTGTGCCTTGTTTGGATTCTTATCTGGTTGTCGAATCATTGAACATAATATCATAATCATTTATCTAACATCCCATACATGAAATATATATCAGTGTAATGTTTGAATGGCTTGGAATCTTTCCCGTGAAAAGGTAATTATATTATGTTATTTTTAAATATGTTATGTGTACAGATGTATACATAACATGTGTTAGGTATACATAAATGTGTAATACTATAAAGTTGAAATGGCATGGAACCTTTGCCACTGAATTTTTTAATATGTTTTCTACTACCCGATTTCAATTTGTGACATTCTTTATAATTTGCTTAAATATTTTTGTGATACCTGTATATATTGTAAATTTTGAATTAATTTCCATTTTATATTTTGTAGAAAAAATAATTCGATGAAAAAAAAAGGGTTTCAAAGCAATACTTATATTATGTATTTTTCGTCCTTAAAATTAAATATCGACGTATATGAATTTGTATAAATAGTGTATTAATGTGTTAACATATCAATATTGTTGAAATTTGTGTTCCATAACAGAAATATAATTAGCTTACTTCCAATACTCAGGAAGTGAGCTACAGGAACACTGCTGTAATTTCATACCAATTTGTTAAAAAAAATGCTGCGTGTTGTATAATTGCTTAGATAAAAAAAAATACAATTTTCAATTTCTTTGCAAAATGTTTCGACAAATATTTCGAAGCAACTGTTTTGCTTAAATCTGAGAGATTTGGAACTTTCAATCGTAAAATGTTTTCTTTGTAACTATTTTTTTTTTTTAAATTTAAAGTAAAATAGTAATCTTTCATAGAGATATGTTTCTTTCTACACTTTCACGGGACTAACGAATTTTTATGCCTCTTCAAATTTGTATAGCTATTATAGTTAATTAGCTTTTATTTTATTGACATTCATCTTACTTCACAAATATTAAAATATTTGTAATGGATGCTAAAGCGACTGACTAAGTTATGAGTTTTGCTAAATTAGTTACTATTGCAATGCGCAATTTAGAAATGCATCAATTGTGTTTGCTTAGTTGTAAAGATCACATCACAGTTTTATATTACATGAAGCACTTACTATTTCGATAAAACTATTAAAAGTTAGTTTTAAAAATGTGAAATCGTAACTGACTTCCTGAAACTAATGTTTCTGCTTTTCGGTCTACTTAGAACGTTTTGAAAAGCGTTTAGTTTTCTTAAAAACCTTTAGGTTAAGAGTGTTTTGGATGTATATATATATATATAAGGTCTACCAGAAGGCTCTGTATGTTTGTGAAACCAAAGAAACTAATACAATATTTATTGTACAATATATCTTCCATCGTTACTTATGAACTCTTGCCAGCACAATGGTAATTTGTAACTAACTTTTTTGAAAAATGCATTCTCTTTAGAGGCAAAGAACTCACGTATTAGTACTCGGTTGATGCATGCTACAGTTTTGAATTTTTTTTCGTATGAAAATATTTGTAGGGAAATAAACGATTGATAATTAGAAGGTGCTAAGTCTGAGGAGTATGGTGGATGGGGCAGAAATTCTCAGCCTGGCTCTGGGATTTTTTTGACGAATCGCTAAAGCAGTATGTGGTTTGGCATTATCCTGATGTAATATAACGTGCTTCATAGAGAACATTATCAGCCTCTTTTCTTTCAATGATTTGTTTAAATTATCCATTTGCTGACAGTGCTCCCAAGTGAGAATTTTTCAAGGTTTCAGACCTCGACATTTATTGGCTCTTGGACGTCCAGCCATATTATGCACAGTGTCCTGTTATTCAGACTCAATCTCGATTTAGAATTGGAATTTACAGATAGTCTTTGATACAAATATGCTTTTCCCCATACAATGCATTCAAAAACAATCCGGTTTTCATTACCAGATATCATATGATCGATAATGGATTTTTTTCCCGTTTTGAGCAAACAGAGATATGCATAGGATGATTCGATTAAGCAAATTTTTCTCACTTAACTCATGATGCACCAATCTGGAATATTTGTTGACCAATCCTCGCAGCAAGTTAAAATATATTGTAAAAAAAAATTTTAAAATATGTGAAAAATGTATTGTTTTCTTTCCCTTGACGAATAGCCAGAACTTTTTAGTTATCCTAACACACACACACACACACACACACACACATATATATATATAT
>BMAW01086437.1:0-13576 GCA_019974015.1 Nephila pilipes
GAGCCAGTCATGAACACTCAATAATCTTTATTTTGTCAAAGGGACAAGACAGTGGTTAAGCATTCGAAATTTTTATGATAGCATTAATAAAAAAATTGTAATAACATTTTCATTTTTATTATTTTAACTATACCCGAAAATGTATTCATATATATATATATATATATATATATATATATATAACAGGTCAATTGAAAAGTCCCCGGCTTACCATAGTAAAACACATTTTTTGGGCAAAATAAGTTTCCTTTATTCAACATAATTCTCTTCAAGGGTGATACACTGATTATAGCAACCCTCCAACTTTTGGATACCATTTTTGTAGTACGATTTGTAATTTGCTTCAAAATATGCCTCAGTTTCGGCGATCACCTCTTCATTCGACGAAAATTTCTTCCCAGCGAGCATTATTTTGAGATCTGAGAACAGGAAATAGTCGCTGGGGGGTCAGGTCTGGAGAATATGGTGGATGAGGAAGCAATACGAAGCCCAATTCATGGATTTTTGACATCGTTTTCAGACAAGTAACACGGTGCATTTTCTTGGGGAAGCAGCACTTTCTTTTTCTTCAAATGCAGCCGCTTTTCGGCGATTTCGACCTTCAAACGGTCCAATAACGCTATGTAATAGTCGATGTTGATAATCCTTCCTTTGTCAAGGTAGTCAATGAAAATTATTCCATGCGCATCCCAAAATACACACGCCATAACCTTGCCAGACGACTGATGCGTCAAAAGTGAACTCGCGTGTCACCCGTGAATGATATGATGTACACGTTAAGCTTATATCTTTAGAGTGTCTGCTATTTCATTCGATTTCAATTTACGGTCATTCAAAATCATTTTGTGGATTTTTTTAATGTTTTCTTTGGTAACAATCTCTTTTGGGCGTCCACTGCGTTCACCGTCTTCGGTGCTCATTTCACCACGTCGAAACTTACCATACCAATCCTTGATGGTTGATTTTCCTGGGGCAGTGTCCGGAAACTCAGCCTCAAGCCAAGTTTTTGCTTCAACTGTATTTTTCCCCATCAAAAAGCAATATTTTATCAACACGCGAAATTCCTTTTTATCCATTTTTTTCACGATAACAAAAGTTGCTTCACTCAGAATGCTATAATTCACAAACTAATGATCCGACAGCTGTCAAATTTATACACTCATCTTTTGAGGGTTAGGGCTAACTAAAACACATATGTTTTTAATTCTAGTAACGCCATCTATGTGTCAGGCCGGGGACTTTTCAATTGCCCTGTTATATATATATATATATATATATATAGTTTGTGTGTGTGAGAGAGAGACAGAGAAAGAGTTTACATTTCAACAGAATACAAATAATTCATTTCATAAACATGAACATTCCGACAGTACCCAAAAAAGAAAACAACTAAGAGAGAAAACTAAATAGTTAAAGAACTATTCTAAAATTAAATTAATATTTATGCAATCACGCAAACATTGTTTTAATTAACCAACAACCTAAAGTTTTAAGCAACAAAATCAAAAAATAAATTATTTAAAAGGAAAAAAAAGTTATAGAAAAGCCAAAATTTAAATTAATGGAAATAATGTAATTAATACTCTCCATACTTCGAAATGAAATAATATATTTATACTGGTAAGTACTGAATAAAGCATCGCATTTAAATAATTGTACTACAAAAAAAGTGATAAAAACAAATAATCAGAAATTCTACTACAAATAAAGGAAAGAAAGTAAAGGTAAGAAAGATTTACAATAAATGTTCAAAATACCAAATTACGCTTAAATAATTACCTAAAATATAATTTGTAAGATGCAATAAAAACCTTAAGCAAAAAGAGTAAAGTTAATTAAACCAACACTTTATCGCAAAGTAAGAAATTGAAATGTAACGAAATTTAAAATATTTACCAATAATATGTCATCATATATATAAAATGTTGAATGTTTTAAAGAATGCAAACTTACTATCAAAAGTACATTAAGAACATAATATAATAATTTTGCATACTTGAAAATGAACAAATTTCAAGAAAAAGTAATTTCCCAGTACGATAATTGAGTCCTAATACAATATTATGAAACTAATTGTTTAGTTCTCTCATGCACATTTTGCAAAAAATTTAAAACATAAAAAATATATATATATTTTATTTGTTGAATAGAGTAAAAAGGAGTAATTCTATATTCATACATTTTAATTAATTTATATAATATTCTTGATACACTTTTATATGGTAAAAGTATTTTATTGACTGATTACGAGGGTTAAGTGATAAATTTTCCACTAGATTGCACGAGCTATCTATTATCTCACCGTTATTTTACAGTTCTATTCTTATTAGCTCTTACATACAATTTTAGTCCGATAGCTGTGTTAATACACGTTTGACAGCATTTTAAGAGAGATGTAGTTAAACTCATTTCTTGAAAATTTACAAATTAGAAAAACGAAGTATTCTAAAATGCCTTTAAAGTTTTTACGTCATTTCAAATGAAATAAGAAATGAACTTAACACTAAAATACTCTTATGCGACATATTTAATGATTAAATATTATGTGTCTGAATATTCATATTCGTACGAGCACTAAAGATGATCCCCGATGAGATAGTGATTCCCAAAATCACAAAAAAATCCACAAATTTTGATGGAAAATTATACGTAACAACTGATTGAAATAACCGAAACTATTGAATTGGAATAAAGAAAGTTAAGGTTAAATTTTACATGACATTTTGGACTTACGCAAGCTCTGCACGAGATGGGTTTCACTTTTTTAACACCCCGAGAAATGAATTTAAAAGAACACAATTTCAACTGTGATAGTAGGAAATCATGTACTTTTTCCCTTGATTTATAACTATAATATCATTAGTACTGTCATACTGTATAGCTAAGCAACTAGGACCATGACGAAAAATGAGGAGAAAAAAATTATAGTTTTGAATTAGTTAGAATGGCCTTTGACGAAGCCATTTTAATTTTGAAATTTATAGATTATTTAATGAGCTTTATATCATAAAATGCGCTAAAGTAAAACGAATGATCTGAGCTTCTTATATTGTTAAAATGGATGAGGAAAATCCCATAAAGGAATTTTTTTTTGCAAAGTCTTTACTAGTCGGAAAAGGCGAAGACCAAAACTATGGTGGCTTAATCCTGTTGAATCAGATTTTAAGGTGATTGAGGAAAGGAACTCACAGACTAAGGCAAAAGGCAAGCTATCTAGGAAAAATCTTTCTAAAGAAGGCCTTTGGTCATCCTGATCTGTTGAATAAAATTTGATTATAATCATGATTATATATTGAATCCACCACAGTATTCCTGAAGGTAAAAATTCTAAAAGAGTGGACAGAAATGTTAATAGACCAGACAGTGATTGCAATAACAATTTTATCAACCAACATGGTTATTGTGTATGTTTTCTGTGAAGCAATCTAGAGAAGGTTAAAAATATCAATGATGAACACGTCTCAGATTTATTGCAGTCTTTGAAAGACGAGGTAAATACGAGAGCTATTCAGAAAGTAAGGAACGTTTCTGTCTGACGTCGATAGGCGCGCGCCGATCAAGTTTATTTTAGTGTCTGCGTGCTGGGCATCTCAGTCGGCGTCCAGCCATCACAACGAGAACATTTCCAAGCTGCCGATTTTTTCGATATTCAAATTTAAAATGAGCGCTGCATTTGAAAATCTCGCCAGTTGTGAGGTGCGGTCTGTGATACGGTTTTTGTTGGCAAAAAAAATTAAAACCTATGGAAATTTATCGGCAAGAGTTTGAAGTGTACGGAAACAACACAATGAATGAAAGTTCAATTTGGAAATGGTGCACTCAGTTTAAAAATAGTGGAACTAACGTTCACGATGAAGAGAAGAGTGGACGTCTTAGCATTGTGACTGACGAACTGGTCGCTAAAGTTGATGAAAAGATTCGTGAAAACCGCCGTTTCACAATAACGGAGCTTTCATTTAGTTTTCCACGATTTTCACGGACTTTGTTGTTTGAAATTATCACACAAAAGCTAGGCTGCCGGTGGCAGAATTCTATGACGAAGGAATTTCAAAGCTTGTTCACCGCTTTAATAAGTGCCTCAATTTGTTTAGTGACTATGTTGAAAAGTAGAATGTTAGTCGTTCTTTCTGATGTACGTATTAATTTTTTTTCTTGTACTTAGTTTCTTTTTAATTCCAAAACGTTCCTTACTTTCTGAATAGCCTTCGTACAATGAATGTGATATCTTATGTGTCAAAACTCTCAATAGAACATCAAAATACTAACTCTTAATTTTATTGTCAAAACTCTCAATAGAACATCAAAATACTAACTCTTAATTTTAAAGAATATTATAAATAAGAATAATTGCTCTTCAATTTAAAATATTGAATTCTACACAATTTGATTTAAGGACAGCAACATATATCCATAATGCATTTAAGTTTCAAATATATATTTTGAATTTTTAAAACAAATATATTAAATAATAATATTATGCGTTAAATAATAATAATAGTGTGATTCTGTAGAAAAGTAGAATTTTAGTCGCTCTTTATGATGTATATAATAATTTTTTTTCTTGTACTTAATTAGTTTCTTTTTAATTCCAAAACGTTCCTTACTTTCTGAATAGACTCGTATAAGGTGAGATCTCATCCAACGAGAATACGATTAAATATTGTTTCACAATGACAATGATCTAGTACATTAATAAAACGTAAAATGACTGAAATCAACGCACAGGATCGAATTGCTCCCCCATCCTGTTCGTCGGATTTAACACCTAAAGATATTTCCTAGTCTCTAAAATTGTCTTGGCGGAGAACAATTTGGAAAACATGAGGAGAGGTTATTGATGCTATAAATGGCCATTTTAAGGATCTTGATGAATATTTTTATGAAATTGACACTATTTAATTATATAAACGAATTGAAAAGTGTATTAATTTTTGTGAATAATATGCTGAAAAATAAAATTATAATATTTCAAAACTTGAAGTTTTTATTACTAAGCAATACACTTATATGCCCACCCACGTACATTTATCGAGCATAATACAATCGAAGGAGGCAAGTATTGAGTTATTCCATTGTTCTTATTCCAATACCGTAAAATATTGCTACGAATGTCAGACACACAAGCTTAATAAAGTTTTCCTTAGATATTTATTTCCAATGAACTATCCTTAGTGTAAGAGACAAATCTTTAAATGTCCGAACAAGAGGTCTAAAAAGTAGAAAACTCCTGGAATCATTTTATTGGTTTCCCTAGAAAAGAAATAAAAACGAAAATCCATTGCAATTCTCTGACCAGCGATGGACTCCGTCGGCTGACTCTTACAAACGAAAAAAATGAAGACAAAAGCATTTTCTAAAGCGTGAAGTTCAGAATGTATCCAATAACCATTTTATAGTTCTTTCTAATGGTGAAACTTTCCCTTTTTCCGATTTCTTTTATCTTCTTCGAGATTTAACGTCCTTTTATTGTTTCCTTCCGGTAAACCTGTCACAAATTTGAAGCTCGTGTTGCTTTTGTATCAATCTTGGTGGCTGAAACTATCCACAAAAGAATACGCAAAACAATTTGAAGAATTTTCTACCTTAGATTGTCTATAAATTAAAAGAAGTAAAAAAAAAGAGGAAGTAGCTTATTACAAAAAAAGTTAAAAAATTTTATGTATTCATTTTGAATACAAAGATGAAATCAAGTTATTCTCTTTAGTGATAGACATACATCCTATTAAATTGCAAGTAAAATGGAAGAAAGAAATTTTTATAGGTAGAAAAAGTATTGTTTGTAAAATTGCTAATTGTTTTGGTAGATTCTTATGGACTTTGGAAAATGCTTACATGTGTTTCTTGCGCAAAAATATATGTTTTTACTTTAAATGTCTGTTTATAATAATTGATATTCAGTTATTTTTTCAATAAAATTTTACACACAATTTCATTTTGGTAATGAATTTTTTTCCAATTTCGTTTCTTCAATTAATTAATTACAAAAAAATATACTGTTTGGTGTTACGAAAATCAATTCGAAATTAAATTTCAAATTGCTTTATTTTCCTGAAGAAAATTAATCTTCAGTGATCGACAATGCAAAGAAATTTTTAGACCTGATTTTAACATTTCGTCATCCTATAATTTTTACAGCTTTTTACTTTAATTAATATTCTAGAAATATTATTGATAAAATTCAACGGAAGTTATTTTGAATTCTTACACAAACACACACACACACATATAATGTAATATAAGATATATATACATATATGCATACATAAAGTGGTGGCCAATATTGTGGACGCTTTTGGAAATTTAAATGTTTTTAAACTTTGAATGCTTATAAAAAATGCTAGTATTTACAAAATGCAAAGTCGTATATATCATTTTCAAGAATATGTAATACTGAACTTAATGTAAAAATGAAACAAAATTTAAATATTTGCATTTCAAAAAGGCTATACGTATTTCAATCTAGATAACCAAACACAGTCATAAAGAGGTTTATATTGTCTAATTGTTTTGGCCAATCACTGTTCTTGTTTTGGGAATCATTTAAATATAACTGGAACCAATATCTTACAGAAGAAGCTAACATCATGTTTACAGTTGGAATAAGATATTGTTATGCTTTGTTCAGTAGAAGGTGGGGAGACTGTATCATATGTGGTCAAATTATAAGCAGGAATTGTTGTAAAAAATTTTAATATTTAGTGAAGAAGCAACAACATCAAAAAAAGATTAAGTTGGGTACTTAGAAATATATGTAAAGTTTATTGTGTAACGAAAAATGTGGTCTTTCTTATGCTGAATCCGCAAGATAGGTGGGTGGGTCAGTGACTGTATCTGAATTCCTAAAATTTTGGTTACGATAGCAGGTGACAAATTCAATAAAAAACAAAGTAAGTAAAGTTGATCCACATCTATTGATGACAGAAAAATAGAAAGATTATATCTCCAAGATAGAAGAATGTCATCAACAGCCATCAGAAGGTATCCGAATGATGCTGGTGCTTTCGTCAGTTCAAGAACAATCAGGAGAAGATTAAAAGAAGTTGGACTAAGAGGTATAATTCCATGAAAAAAGTCTTATCTTAGTTTAAAGCAGCGAAAGTGACTATAATGGGCTAAAGAACACATTAATTGGACAGGTGATCAGAGGCCAGAAGTTACATGGAGTGATGAAACTAAGAAATCGTTATTCGGTAGTGATGGGCGAAAATATGTAAAACTTAAGAATAGGAGAAAAGCTGCAATAAGGCAACTATGAAGAACAGTGTTTATGATTTGGTTACGCATGACAGCAGATGGTATTGGTCGCCTTTATGTCATCTATGGGACACTGAATGTCAGAAGATAAATTGACACTATTCTAAAACCAAAAAATCTGTCTTCCATTAGGGATCTCCTTCCCAACAATACTTCATTTATTTTTCAGCAGGATCCTGCTCCCTGCCAAACAGCAAAATTATGAAAAGTTTCTTATAGAGAGCATTGAATAGTTGTCCTGTCCAGAAAACATTCAGAACCTCAATTTGTTCGAAAACTTGTAGAACCGTTTGAAAACTCTTGACGGAACAATACGCGCCCATCAAATATAAGGGAACTAATTAAGGCCATAAATGCTTCCTGGTATCACGTAATAATGAAATAAAGACCTTAAAATAATCATCAGCTCAATTAAATATCGTTGTCAAGCTGTAATGAAAAATAAATCTAAACTACTAAGTATTCATAGCTCACTAAAATCATCAGTATCTAAAATATATAGATAATTATTGCAGCTTAATTTCTTCTGTATCACAAATAATACTTGATTTTTGTTTTTTGTATTCAATTCGGTATTAAATTTTATGTAAATATATACGACTTTCCATTTTATTAAACTTAACAATTTCTGTAAGCACACAAAGTTAAGAAACATAAGAATTTCCAAAAGTGTCCACATTTATGATCACCACTGTATGTATATATATAACTGTATGTATAAATTCCGGACTTTTTATGCAAATGTTCTGCTTTGTGAAAAATAAGAGGTAATTTTGTTTAGTCCATAAGTTACAAGAAAGTGAGATATTCTGTGATTGGTATATGTTTGAAGTCAAGTGAGTGAGTAAAGTTATGATGAAATAAAATAACGCAAGATTGATTTACGCAGCACAAAATGTGTAACTGAACTGGGTATTTGAATAATATCAGGAGAAAAGTGAAAAAAAAAAGTGTTTACTCAGAGGTAGTATATAATATAAATTAGAGAATGATCATAGGAGGTATCAGAGGGTCGTCGCACGTATTTTCTTAAGATAGCAAATGTCATGGAAGGTTTTAGCATGCCTCAGAAGAGTGATACCCTTTACTTATCTGAATAATATTAAGCCTTTAAGGTGATTTTTCCCTGCTGTGGGGAAGTGGAATTAAACTAATCCAGCAACTATATGAACGGCTCTAAGATTTTTAGCGAATTTACTTCTTGTTACTCAATAGTCTAACAATGTTTGAAACATGGGAGTGCTGGCATGCGAGTAGAGTTTGTGTATTCAAGAAGTTGTATTATTATTTTCTAAATAACATCAGAGTTAACGATCAATGTTACGGTGACGTCTCTACCACTCCTCTAAAAAATGAGTTATATCATTGAGGTGCAAGAAATTAGGTGCAGCATTATTGCAAGAAGTGCTTCTGCTGTGTTTAAGCCGCACGTAAATATTTTGTAATACAATGATTGAAAGAAAGTACATATTCCACGTTGTTTCTAGTACTTATTCATTAACATCATTTTTTAGTTAAGAATTCATAACTTCGGATTTATTGTGATTTATATTTAGGTAGGTATTTAAAGAGACTCACTATTGTCGACCTTAAACGTAACATCATTTAAGCAGAAGCTTAAACGCGATAATAATTTTACCGTGCATACACCGTAATGGGATATACAAATAACACATCAATAAGTTCCGAGACAACGAGATGGCGCTCGTAGTAAACCAGTAACCAAATCTTTCTAAGAGTACTAACCATTTGCTTGAAACGTGTCAAAATTTTAAGTCGATCGGACCAGAAACAGCGCTGAGTTATCGAGGTTGAATGGAATCGTTTTGTAGTTTGTTTAAAATTGGAAAAACCGAGTTTCGTGTTCTGATAAAAAACATTGTTTTTTTAATGGGTGAAAACACCGTACAAGAACAATGGATTTGAAAAAATGTTACGGACTCTTGTTCATCAAAGCAACGATTTGTCGGTGGTTTGCCGGTTCCCAAACGTGGTCATACCGACACAAATGACGCGGAACGCTCCGGGTAGACCTGTGGAAGCCATTACACCGGAAAATGTGGTGAAGTGACAAAAAAGTATAATGAAGATCGTAAAGGTGAAGCTCCGTGAGATTGCTGAGATGAAACAGATATCATATGATGTATTTACTATCCTTCATGAAAAATTGAGCATGAAAATGGTTTTTTCCAAGTGGGTGCCGCGATTGCTTTCGATGGAACAAAAACAGCAACGAGTCGATGATTCAGAAGGCTGTTTATCGCTATTTACTCGCAACAGAAAAAAAAAGATTTCTTGCCTCGTTACGTGACCATGGACGAAACATGGATACATCACTACACTCCAGAGTCGAAGCGGCAGTCATCTGAGTGGCGCACAGCTGGCGAAAGCCGTCCGAAAACGCAGCAGTCAGCTGGCAAAGTCATGGCGTCAGTTTTTTGGGATACGCAAGGCGTGATTTTCATTGACTACCTCGAAAAAGGTAAATCGATCAACAGTGATTATTATATTGACTTGCTGGTGCGTTTGAAGGAGGAAATCGCAAAAAAACGACCGCACAGTCTCGGGACTTATTGATCCATGTGTTATATATATATAAAGAGATATATATGTATATATATATATACAAAGAAAGAGAAATATATATATATAAAGAAATATATGTATATATATATATATATATATAAAGAAATATATGTATATATATATATATATATATATATATATATATTTATTTATTTATATATATATATAAGTGTAATACCACTGACTGACTCATCACGATATCTCTAAAACTATACAACCCATTGACTTGAAATTTAGTATAGTTACTCATTTTGCGATGTAGACGCTCACTAAGAACGGATTTTACGGAATTCTTATTTAAATGTGATTTTCATCCGTTAATCCTTTCTTATCCATAAATTATGTCATTTTTGGCGACTTTATCGCCAAAAATGACATGACCTACGCCAAACGGAATATTTTTTTTTTATATGTATTCTGTGCATTGCTATCAATTAAGTTTACTTGGCGAGATTTGCGCGTGTGAAATGGAAATAATTTAATATTGAGGCGCTGATGGAGGATTGGCAAGAACAGGATTTTGAAAAATACTAAAATGGCGACTTCTTACGGAATAGCGCACATCCAAGACAATCCGCTAAGTAGGATGTATTATAGGTTTATCATATATAATGTAAATGTTGAGCTCCGAAATTTCTACATTTAGAGATTTATCACCAAATATCTTCCACCGCCAAGTCGAAGCATTTCAATGACCTTGCATTGTGAATTTTAAAAAGCTATAGTATTGTAACCCCAGCTGATTTCCGACCGCTTTGCTCAGCAAAGGATAATTTTTTATAGTTGTGGAACCTAGGCGTAAGTTTTAAATTTATGAGAAAGTATTTTATTATTAATAATGATTGATAAATTACATTTGTAAATCTAAACGCAATCTTACGAAGATGTTGAAGTTGGCTTTTAACAAATAAATAATACCGGTCATGTCATTGATAAAAAAAAATAAGTAGCTATCAAAATATTTATTTCGATGTACGCATTAATTGTAACCTAATGTTTATGCAAAAGTTTTTTTTTTCTGTATTTTGACTATTTTTAGTTTTTGGTTTCTAGAAAATAAATGTTTTTGATTTTTTAAAATGGCTGGATATTTTATCGTTTTCAAATTACAGAATTATTTTTAATGCTATGATTATTTAAAGAGCTATTTTGTCTTATTCAATTGCAGTTCCAGATATGCTGCTAGCGTAATTGAGCTATCCCTTCGCAAAAAGGATAGCGTAATACGGGTGACTTTTTGCTAAAAAATTTTATTATACTTCATTTTTTTGTTAGTATTTTTTGTTGAATATTTAAATAATTTGATTTTGAAAAATTAATTTCGGTCATATTTTTTAACTTGAAAAGTATTATTTCATTGTTGGTTAATACAAATTGATTTTTCATATTTACTTTTCAGTTATAGTTTTAATAATGGATGTTGAATATATTTGGATAGATGGAATACCTGCTCCTTTCTAAGTTTTTAAAATTCTTGGCGACGGAGCATGTTTATTTTCGTCTCTGTCTTTGCTGGTGTTTGGTGACATATCGATGGCGTATAAAATAAGAAATATTATTGTTTCTCACGTGTTTAACAACCGGGATCGGTTTAAATGCTACACTCAAATGCTATCTGGCGCTCCTTATAATACTAACGATTTATATTTTACCGAAATGTGTAAACCAAACACGTATGGATCTATTTGCGAAATTATGGCGGCGGCAGAGCTATTTCCCTATCAGTTAGAAGTGTATCAAAGCGTCTGCCTTATAGCTTCTGTTAGTGAAACTATTCAGAGAAAAAAAAGATTACGTTTTACGGGAAACTATAATAGTGGTCATTTTGATGTCTATATTGAAATAGTTGGATTAACAAATAGAAGTAAAGTTAATCTTGATGATGATAATGTGAAACAAAATGAAGAAAATGTGTCATCTTTAGTGTTTCAGACTCAAGAAAATGTATCTATGCTATTTCAAAGACTCAATCAATATCTATCATCAATTTATCAAGTTCAAGTGAATCGATTATTAATGATGTAATATCTCTTCAATTAAATAAAGGTAAAAAAGAAGAAGAAAAAGATTCACAAATTCAATTAGATATGAGCAAGTAAGACAAGCTGCTAAAAGTATACTCAAAGTCATCTTGAAATACATAGAGAAGCTGCTTCAAAATATACTAAAAGCCATCCTGGAGTACGTAGAGCAGCTGTAAGAAAATACTTTTCTAATAACCCCCATGTTAATCAGGCAGCTGTAATTAAATACACTGAAAAAAGATCAAAAGTTAAATTAGTGCCATGGACTTCCAAAAATTTGTCTGGTTTTAAATATGAAATATATATTGACTATTCAAATAATAAAATTGTCAGTATCGGAAAACGTTTGCCCTGTTCGAGGTGCCATGCTTTAAAATGGATAGAAGAACCTCCAGGAATGTGCTGCAGTGGTGGTCAAGTCCAGCTTCCTGCTATTAGATCCTACCCTGAACCTTTGCTTGGTCTTCTTAGTCATAAGGATCAGCTTTCAGAACATTTTCTTTCTATAATTATTTTGAACCACGGTCAAGTGACGAGGAAGACACCTGAGCTGGCACCCCCCTCTCCTAACATCCACACCAACGGGAGGAATTTGGGCCCCGACAGATTTAACGAGCATCAGCCCCAGCTACACGGCGGGTATTTGGTGGCCAAGGATCGAACCCGCAACTGAACGAAAACCGCCGGGCACGAATCCGAAACCTTGACCACTAGGCTACCTAAAGATTGGAACACCAATAATGTTGTTGCTTAATTTAAATCCTCCTAAATTATGTAACGGCATCAGACTCAAAGTGAAAACTCAAAGAAAAAACATTATAGAAGTGACTATTTTTACAGGAAAGTATGAGGGTGAAAATATATTCATTCCAAGAATACCATTAATTCCATCAGATTATCATTTTAAATTTAAGCGTTTGCAGTTTCCAGTTAGAGTTTGCTTTGCGATGATTATCAATAAAGCACAAGGGCAGAGTTTAAAATTAGCTGGTGTAGATTTACAAAGTGATTGTTTTTCACATGGTCAATTTTATGTGGCATGTTCAAGAGTTAATTCACATGAAAATCTAATCATCCTTCAACCAGAAAAACGAACGAAGAATGTTGTCTACTGAGAAGTTATGGAAATATAGGCATATTATTTTATATTTTTCTTATATTTAACTATTTCTAAAATTAGAAAAAGATAAAATAATAATGAATGTAATAATTAAGATAAATAAATTGATATCATAAAAAATAAAAATTTAGTTGTCACTCTCACAAATTTCCATGCATTCAAAATAAAGACAATAAAAATGTAATACACAAAAAAAATTAATTCAACAGGTTTAAAAAATAAAAAAATATATTTATAAATGTATTTTTATTTTTATGTTGGCAATTTTTAAATAATTTTGGCCTATTGGAGACCCGCCATGTAGAATAACGGGAACGTATCGCGCTACACAGTACCTCATGGGTGATGCGGAATTCTGTTCAACGACAGATTTACTGACTAAATTACATTTTCATTGATAAACTATTAACAATTGAATACTTTTCTCATATGTTTGAAAGTCGTGGATAACCATTATTACAGAGAATGAATTTTTTAAAATTTTAAATTCAGATAATAATTATCATTTAAAAAATGAAAAATTTCTTGATATTTTACGTATAGGCTACAAAATATAATATTATCGTCTGCCCAGCGAAGCGGGCGGGTATCA
>BMAW01086442.1:0-12850 GCA_019974015.1 Nephila pilipes
ATGATACAGTTTGATGTTAAGAGTTCAAACTTTCGATAAATAATGCATTCTTACCAAATTTTCTCTCGACTTCAGCGTTGGTATTTTCTCCAAAAAGAAGTGAAAGTATCGCTTCTAATGGCAACTTTGTTTAATTTTTGTAGATTGATTCCACGATATTAGATAAAATTAATGTCACACTAAGTCCTTATCTATGGCCTTATCTATGAATTGAAGAGAAAAAAAATTCTGATAATTAATAATACTGTTCCCAAATGAATGATAAAGTGAAAACCATTTTCCTTTTTTTCTCTTATTTTGTCAACGATTTCCCTGTACGTAGATATGTGTTTTTTAAAAAAAATATTTAAGTGAAATTATTTACGAGGAATATTTTACTAGATTAAATCAGATGCAGGAAATGATTGAAAGTTGCCACTTACAGTAACACAATTTCCACATGTTTAAGGGATATATATGTGGGGAATGTACACCGCTTGCGTCTTGCAGATTAATAAATCTTAATTAATTGAATATTTAAATTTACAAAAATTACATACAGCGGAATATTCTCTCCTTAAGCGTTTATAACACATGCAACGTCTAGTGATTCATGTCTAGAGATGGGAATTTTTTTTCTTTTGGATGAACAGTTCTTATCCATTCTCGTTCATTTTTAAAGAACTGTTCTTTAAGTTGTTCTTAGATCCACTTGTTCTTTAGATCCTTCGAACAAACCCTCAAAGATATTCTAATGAATTAAACGCTATATAATTATTACATATGATTACTTTATACGTTTTAGGAAAAATCAAATTGGTTGAACTTTAGAGGGACTTTTTTTTCTAATTTTATCAGCAAACAGCAAAAAAAGTATCTTGGTAATTCCTCAGTATGAATCATTTTTTATAAATTTATAAATTCAAAATAAAGTAAATACTGATAAAAAATAATTCGAGAAAGGCTGGAAATATTAAGAGCTATTTAAAATAACATTTATGCTATTTATATGTATCCATTTCTATGCTTTCGAAACTTTAATTTTCTGTTTCAGTTAATATTCTTATGAAAAATGGGGCTGCGTTTAGGGGAGGGTCATGTGCACGAGTTCTAAGACCAACGATATTTATGTTTTGAGACCCTAAAGGCATGTCGTGGGAAATATTGAGAGTTGTTCAATGTTAAAATGAACAGAAACTCCGAATCCTCTTCACATAATTAGGTGTGGAAGTTAGAATGTGAAGTATCATCCCTCGTGTCGCGCTTGCCTCTTGACCGTATATGAAATTTACGTGGTCCTTCGCCAATATTTCTTTAGTTGTTGTTTAAGTCAAGCAACCAATTTTATAATAAGAAATAATTTCAGTATTTGTTCCGATTTGTGAAATTATTAATATTAACTTCAAATGTAGCGCTGAACATATTTTTGATACCATTTACAGCCAGATATAATACAACTTTTAATCTTATTTTATACGAGTTTAAAAATAGTTGCCATTATGTAGTACTAAATAACAAGATAAAAATAAAGACAATGTAGGAACTTAGGCTTTAAGAAAATGTAAATAATCTATAACAATTCGTTCATCCGATTTAAAAATATAATAAAATGCATAAATTCTTCTTTTCCACGGCAGAAAATGTTATCAATTTCCGATGCAGGAATCTGCAAGTTCTTTTATACATATTATAGATTCTACTTGTTTTCAGGACACTTTTTCTGAGTCTTGCATGTTGCACTTGATTTTATCACCCATTCTATACGGAATGTAATTCTGAATTTCAAATTAAGGTTTCTATTATCTGTAAAAGTCCTGGGAAATTTAATTTGTGCTATATTCTATAATAACCCTTAAATAGAATTAAATTATAAAAAACTAATTGGTGAGTCCATGTTTGAAAATATAATCTCATGAAATGTAAGTAAAGTAGTTTTTTGTTTTAAAAACACTCTATAACTTTTTTATTTATTTTAAGAACTCTTCAAGTTTTTTGTGTTTTTTTCAGACTTTACTTATATGTGCGTGCTTACACAATGTTACTTTCAAAAGACATATTTCCTACTTGAAACAATGTCCCATTATGTATACTAAGGATGAGGAATCGTTTTACAATGGCGGATCGCACAGTAAGTAATTTGTAACTCAAAAAGACCGCCCTAAATCTTGTGCAACCTTGAAAAAGGCCACTTTTAATGCGTGTTTAACTTGATAACGTATAAACATTTAATAGTCTCGTAGAATCTTATTCTAAATTTCATGATTTTTTTTTTTTAATTCTAAACAATTTTAGAAATAAACTGTACCGGTCAAAAGTGAACAATTTAAGATATTTTCCTTGATTGCATCAGAGGTGCATAAAAGGTGCTTAAAAATATTTTTAAGCAAACATATTAAAATTAGATTCTTACGATTTTGCTAAATTCGTAAATACAGCTTTTTTTTACATAAATTGAATCATTTTATTTATGAATCATAATTGAATGGGAATAATCCTTTTTCTATAACTATGTGAATTCATTTCGAATACTGAATTTCAAGGAAACACAGATTCCGGGTTTTCTGGTACATGCATCATTTAAAACATAAAAAGAAAATAATAATGAAGTTATAGTTAAAAATTACTTCAAAGCTTCTGATATATTCACTCAATGTATCAGATATATAAATTTAATATTCCTGTTTAATTGATCGACAATAACCAAAAATAAAACGAACTCACATGATTATTCGAATTTCCCATCAAGAGGAATAAGGACTTTAAAACATATACCTTTCATGTTTCAATGAAATGTCGTACACAATCAGCTTCTAATTTAAAGAATTTGTATTTTGCCTTACTTATGTCTCCAACGACAAATAAGAGTTTTAATCAAACTTTCTTTCCTTCCTGCGAAAAATCTTGAAAACAGGATGAAAATTATTTTTTAATCCATGATTTTACTGCAAAGCAAAATCAAAGCAAAGTTTTACGAATAACATCAGATATTTCAACATAAGTTTCGTCCAACTTTCAATAAATATGATTTGTATAATTTTCTTATTTTTTTTTAATTAATTGACGATAAGAAAAAATCGCTCTGAAATTATATATGAAAAAAATCAGCTGCAAGCAATAAGTATATTTTTTTCTCACGTGATTGCAATATCATCTGCTTTTTCAGATATATTAATAAGACGTTAATTATCTCTCATGAGATGATAATTGATGAACCAGTTTTTGTTCTAATCTTCTAATAGAGTAGTGTCATACTTTTATTGATTCAATGAAATATATATCTTTTACTATATACTTTATAAATGTGTAAAGATTCCAAGCAATAAAAATTATTATATTTTGTAACAATCTTCACTCTGAATCTTACCTTAGGTTTTTAAAAAATTCTTTTTGTCGAGACCAACACGACAAAACGCGTGAAAGAACTGCTGTACGGTTAAGTATGAAGATGAAAGTTCGAGTTTTAGGATGAAATTTATTTAAAAGTTTTGGATATATTATAATAAAACTATATAAAAAGTATGCTTATTAATGCATTAACGTATTATTTTAGTTTATAATTTAACAAATCTATTTTAAAATGATCATAGTTTGAAGATATTTACAACAATTGTGAAAGGTTGCCGTTTTTATTTTGTGGTTTTCTTACGGTCAAACTATTTCTTTTTAACCGGGTTTTGTTTTGGTATGCTAATGTATATAACGAGCCAATAATTATCCACAGGTAGAGCTTTACAATTGCTTTTATTACTTTTTTTAAAAAAATAATTGTGAGCACTTTGATCAAAATATTAAAATTGCGGAAGTGTTTAGGTGTTTCATGTAAGATCTTTCTATCAATGCTCGAAAACTCTAAATGTTTCGATAAAAATCCATCTTATCCATATTTTTTCCCCCATGAATCATTTAAGAGATTATTAGTAATTCCTCTTCTGATCGCGTAGTAATTACTAAATCAATCTTTTTCATATTCCAAATCTATACAAACATATTAATCGATACTGAATCGATATTATTTTCATATTCCTTCTCCATCCATACTGATAACTATGTATTTAACCTCGATTCAACAACATACGCAGGAATTTCGTATCTCTGTTATCCTTGAGATCCTATGCAAAATTATCGGTGATATATTGAATGGGGAAATTGACGGAGAATGCGTACTTTATGAATAGGAATTCCGCTTTATTTCTTTGTCCTTCTGAAGATAAGGTTTTTGATGTCCTTCATGTAAAGAGGTTCGATAGAAAAGGATTAATAGGAAAGCTTCCCGTATTTTTTTTGTGTCACCTCGGAAAATGTTAAAGGTTCCAAATATCATGTTTATTATCAGTTTTAATATACATCGTGTTATTAAGTTGTGTCCTTACTATAACAATTTTTATGTATCTGAAGAAAATTGAGTTTCATTTTTAGTTGATTAACCGTAACCGGTTTACCGGAAAAGTATAAATTTTAACTCAAATTATTGCAGAAATTTCTACATTGTTTTACCGATATAATTTGCTACATAATGTACATAACTATAATACACATTTTGTACTTATACCAGGGGCTACGCTACAATTTGCATGAGGAATTTTTAATACAGCCTTTAAGATTACATTCAAAAATTAAATGTAACTATTGATTAAGTGCATATATCTGTTCAGCACAAACGATACATAATAATCTGGTTGAAATAGTAATTAATGTTGCTTATATTCCGAAATTTCAATAAGCACAAGTGTTCGGTGTTTTCAATTTCCTTATCGCTTTAAAGAGAAACTTAACTTACAGATCAAAATAAATAACACTACATTCCGCTTCTGACATTAAACAAATATTAAAACAGTGGTTAAAAATAATGATGTAATTTCAACAAAGGAAAATAATTGGGGGAATATTTTCAAATAGTACACGATTACTTAATAATTAATTACTAAACCAACAAGCGTTGGAATCTTAAAGAACTTTTTCTACGGTGGTATTATTTTATACATAAAATAGATCACATTTAATAGACTAAAGAAGTGATAAATTATGTTAACTATGTGTTTATTTCTTAAGATATGTTGACAAATAGATTACGTGTTTAATTATACAAAGGGTGGCTGTAAGGAAACTGGACTAATGTAATAAAAACCGTTATTATTTTTATTTTTCACATTATCCTCTTCAATATATACTCTTTCATGATCTCTCACTAATCCATGAGAAATTTCCATTGGCCAAAGTAGTGTTTGGAAGTCATTTTCTGAAAGCATACTCATGGTATCCGTTGCTTTTTCTTTTACAGCTTGAACTGTCTTAAGGCTCCCGTCTACCCGCCATTTTGATTTCGTGGACGTAATGTTAATCCTATGGAATTTCGACTTTAATTCTCCCATCTTTATTATTTGGACTATTTGAATGCAATAAAGTGCATCTGAAAGAGCAAAAAATAATGAATGCTTCTGTGGAATTACATTTTTCCTAAGATTTTTAAAAATATTTGAAAATATTCTTTAAAGACCGGAAAACTCAAAAACGAATCATTAAAATAAGAATAAAAATATTTTTAAAGATCTTAGGGAAAAAGTAATTCCACAGAGGCATTGATTATTTTTTGCTCTTTCAAATGCACTTTATTGCATTCAAATAGTCCAAATAATAAAGATGGGAGAATTAAAGTCGAAATTCCATAGGATTAACATTACGTCCACGAAATCAAAATGGCGGGTAGACGGGAGCCTTAAGTCTCTCTCCTTTCAATGCTGACTTCACCTTAAAAAATAGGGGGAAAGTCATGCATAGTAAAGTAAGGTGAATAGGGTGAACGTTCCAATGCAAGAATCTTGTGCTTGCCCTTAAAACTGTATTCGCAGACAATGCATTATGGGCTGGAGTGTGATCCTGATGAATAATCTATGATTTATTTTTCCACAATTCACGCAAAATCTGCCAAACAGATCCTTTGTTGATTTCTATGGTTTCAGTACCTGTGCGAATACTCAACTGACGGTCTTTTCGGATCTGAACATTATTTTTTTAAAATGTTTTTGCCTGCCATTGTCGCGGTAGGTCGTCCTTGTACATCTTCAATCTCTTTTCGTCGTCCTGGGTCATCTTCAGTCTCTTTTTGTCCGTCTTTCAATCATTTAAACTATTCAAATGTCTTAGTTCGTAATTAACATTCAACACTGTATACTTCTTTTAATGAAGAATGAGTTCTGTGGCGAATTTTTCGAATTTGAGAAGTTCCACATTAAAAGAGTTGCCCTTTTAAAACACTATTACGTTTTTCGATGGGCTGCAGGTGCAAGGTCTGATGACAGCGAAGTAGGGGTGGGTGTTATTTCCCGTAACAGGTTAGTAATTGTATTGCTTGTTTGGAATCTATTCCGTTAATGAGATATTTCATACAAAACCCTATTAATTTTGTCACTTCTTATAATATTTATCTTACAACTTTTCTTGACTAAAATATAGTGATTTAAAATTAAAAGGTTCTTGTTTCATCGCTCTAGATGTATGCTGGAATAGAAAGAGGTGTCAAGTGACTCGGCTATATACCGTTTGATCTATAAAAGCGTATTGCTTGTCTGCAGATTGATTAGTTTAGTTATTTTTTAAGCACACTTTGTATATTTTACAGTTTGTTACAGTGAGAAAATTTATTCATGCATAAGTATTATCTATTATTTGTAACAAAGTTTTATTTTTTTTTTAATTTTATTTATTTAATGTATGTTCAGAATATAATTTATTTACACAAATTGTGGAGAAGGTGCGTCACAGGATTTATATTAAAGTTTAATTAAATACTATTCATCGCCCACATAACGCAACTAGTCACTATTAAAAGGATTTTTGCATCTACACCAGCAATCTCAACTTTTTAGTGATTACGACCCAATTTTTAACCATAATATTTATCACCCCTCCCTGTCATACTATCGCAATGTTCACAACAATACTGTACCTTGAGTATTTTATCTCTGAGGCTACTCTACGATCTTAATTACTAACCTTCCAAATTACCAAGAACAAGTTAATATATCTATCCTCTGTATTGGCAAAACCAGAATTGATGTTTCTCTCTGACTCTTTGACTTATAGGCACCATAATGGACATTCTCGAGGGCCGATTTGTTTCAAACATTCTGGAGTGTCTTCAGCGACATCGACGCAAATGTGTATAAATGCTGCACCTCGTTCAATTCCAGCTACTGTCTCGGTCAAGTTAATCCTTTTATTGCTATCGAACCTGTTGTGAATGTCATTTGAGGGTTAATTGTTATTTATGGTATTAAATATTCATGGTAGCATATCAATACAGAATGATGGATATTTTATATGGGTGTAAGTGAGCATTAGACGATAGTGAAACATCAACAACGGCACAGACGAGTGTGGTTTGAAGTTGAAATGTGTCTGTGAGTCATTTACTCAAAATTTCATCAGCTGACAGAATAAAACCTAATAAACTTCAATGGCCTTTGGAAAAGCTTCATAATAAGTAATCTCTAGAATTACGAGAATAAGATTTAAAATAATATGAAAATCACAAACTATTTTTTAAAAAACCTTTGTTTGTGAATGAAAGAGCTTTAATTACCTCATACAAAATTCTTTTACAATAGCCAGATGTAACAGGCCTCACATCATTAGTTAACAGCTCTTACTCGTATTTTACCAACTGCAATTGAGACTGTAGAAATTATGTTTGGAGATAATTTTGCCGAACAATTGCTGCCCATACTTCTATCAAATGATATTGTTACCCATCGAATTGGTGATATAGCTGAAGGTGTACAACATCAGCTTACTGGAAGTTGCGTTCAAATTGTTTTCAATTCAACTTGGTGAGGTAACAAGTAGTGTTAAAGATACTCATTCCATTACCTACGTTCTATTTTGTGATAGTTTGTCTGCAGAACTTTTCTGCATAAAATTGAGCTCAAAGGAACAGCACTGCATTATTTGCTGCCTCAAATGATTTTTTTAAATGAGGGAAGCATACAGTGGAAAAATTGTGTCGAAATATGCACCTATGGGGCTCATTCAGTGTCTTTAAGATTTCAAAGTATGCAAGCACTTATGAAACAAAAATTCGTCTTCTAATACTAAACCTTCCTCCGAAAAACTTTTCTTAGCAAGACAGGACCAAGGTAATCACTAATAATTATGTAATTTGTTTTTAATTTAGTAGTGAGTTAATCATTAAATACATTAGCAGTACTGATAAATCCTATTTATAAGTATATTATAACAGAGTAAAAGTACTTAATTTTTTATATGCATTAGGTCATAATGTATTTTGCTTTGCTTTCATTTCAGTAAGTTAATCCATTTCTTAATAATAACATTCTTTTCGATACATTCGTGCCCCCCCCCCATGCAGTGGCGTCACGCCCCCTGATGCGTTCACCCCAGATTGAGAATTGCTGATCTACACACAACTTTAAACAAGTATCGTGGGGATTAAGTTTTCATTACCTCATCAATCACGATAAATACAACATATTGATTTTGATGAAATGATGATTACAGATTGAATTTAAGCCAGGACTTGACCATCATACCTTTTCGAAATATTCGAAAACGAAAAACAAGGAAAAATGCTTATATAACTCCGTTTGAAACTCCTTTGCGTAAGCGTTAAAGTTATTTTTATGAGACAGCTTGATTAATTAAACAAGGAAGATTGTTCAATGATTTGATCTAAGTTAAATAGAAGGAAGGATAAAATGTGTCATATATAAGTCAAATTTTCCGAATGAATTCTTTTTCCTTGTAAAATAAAAGTTAGCAAGTGACGTCCGGAGAGGAAAATTTGCTTAATTATGCACAAGTTTTGAATCATGGAAAATATAACCCTTATATATGATTATTGCTATCAGTGATCGTTTATATTTATACGGAGATTACGACTCGTACAATAGCGATCCTTTTAGAAACAAATGATGCACTGTTTAACGATTACTATTCTTTATCATATTTATCTGTTATATACTATTTTCAGGCGAGTGTATTGCTTATTTACGATATTATTGTTTTATATACAGAAAAGTTTGTTATTTATTGAAATTTAAAATTATTTAGTTTTTTTTTACATATTTGCTTGTTAATACGATATGTGAATTCACGAAGAAATTTTTTCCAACATCCGTGTTATTTAGCGTGATAAAAATATAAGATAAAATAATTTTACATGGATTTTTAAAACACGTTGGAATTGCAAAAACGATCTTTAAAATTTTTAATTTTGTTTTTGTTTAGTTTAGAATTAATTACCTTTAGTAAATCAATTTAGGATTAATTAATTACCTTTAGTTTAGAATTAATTAACACAATTTTTATTTAAAAATTAATTTATAAAAAAAATTGTTTTGTTTTACGCGTCTTTTGATATTTAGAGAGGGGCAGTTTTCAGTTCTTTTCAGACACAAACTGTTGTATCGGGTTTCCTCGAAAATAATACCTATTCTTATGTTAATTTTTGGACTTATTTTGGGGGACTGTCTTGTTTTTCGAGCTCAATAATTAATAATTATTAATGTCTGCAAATCCTATTTATCAACATATCTATACACAAAAATATTTTTATTCTAATGTAATCCTATCGCTTCCTTTTAGAACATCGTTTCAAATTCCAAGCCCCGAATTCTGGACTGAATTTGCTACGACCCCATCTCCTGTAAGACCATTGGTCCTAATCTCTTATCATTTAATGGGCTCCTCTCCTTATACTATGTTCGTGAAGCATAGGTAACATAGCTATGTTCATTGTTTCATCCCATGAATTTTTCACCCACATAACGACTTCTTGTAGCCAACCGACTCCATCTACTGTAAGACCATTGACCCTAATCTATTATGGTCAAATGAGCTCTTCCTGTCCATGAAGTCAGCTCGTGAAGCATTGGCAACACCACTATCTTATTTTATCTCATGAATTCTTCACACGACTCTTCCCATGAATTCTTTATCTCATGAATTCTTCACACGACACATGAATTCTTTAAGTTACGACTTTTTTCAGCTGAAGCTTCATAACGTTTCAGAGCTAATTTCTATCCATTCTAATTTCAATGTAGTCATTGATTTCCATTCATAAATGGTCTTTGGATGGCTTTTTTTTATCGCCATATAGAGAATTTGAAGATATACTGTTATTTCTGCGGGAATCATTATCCGATCAACTCTTCTTTCTGCAAGGAAGTTCATGTTTTTAACTCGGTGAATGAATGAGGTTTAGTACATTTTAAATGGACAGAACAGCATCAAATTAGGAGGTTCTTTTTCATTAGAACAATCAAAAAGAGTTTCGATAATACATTCAAAATAGTTTAAATTTAGAACAATTTGCTTGGAAAAACCTAATTGTGTGAGTTAAATGTGTATGTATATATAAAAAATTATGCTTGTAAAACAAAATTTCCCTTTAAGCAATTTTATGAATTTAAATGAAATATATTTAAAGAGCAAGGGATGTTTTAGCCTATAGAATATGTATTATTTCAATTGATGTATTTTTTTCTATTTATATTTAACTAGAAACTCAAAAAATGTTTGAAAAATTTCAAATCGTACTTATAAACAAGAATAGGCGTGTCTTTTGTTTTTCCTCTCACACTTTTATACCATTTTTTCTTAATTTGATCTCTTCTTGGTGTATTTATATGAAAGAAAACAACTGATGTATTTATATAAGAGAGAACGTCAAGTAGTTTTAATTCTTGCATTTCTGTGTGGATTGATTTATCATATCCAGTGGCATTCCTTCTATTTGTTTTAATTATTCTTCACAATTAAACATAGAGAAAAAGAAGAAAACATATGTATTCCATTTTCTATATAATTATGAACTTTTTATGTGGAGATAAAAAGAAGAATTTAAAGTTCGTCATTATGCAAAAAAACAAATTTTTCATATTATTATGTTCTGCAATAGCGTTGATCAATCATATTCCAAAATTGGTATTCCTTTACGCAGTTTTTCATATTTTGAAAACACTATCAAGCTCTAAATTTGTACACATTAAAATTTTTAAATTATATTCGTGCCGTTGGGCTATTCGCAATTTTCTCTTCACTAACCTCGGGAAATTTTTGATATTTTATAATTCATAAAATAATAACTCTTTGCAACCCAAATGAAATGTGATTACGTAAATTATATGAAGGTCATGGGTGTAATGAATTGAATCAGAGACAGTGGTATAGAAGTTAAATAGAATTTAAAGGAAAGATACAGGAGATAGAGGATAACGACAAGCTTATAGATATTTGCAAATTGGATTAAAACATAGTGATTAATCACTTGTACTGAAATTAGTTTGTTTAAATTCGTACTTAGAGTAACAGGAGTTGAACCTCTTACAAGCAAGAAGTGTATGAATCGGAATGAGTGTTTTGCTAACAGTTTATTATTTGAATATAGACTAGGATTAATTGAGTCATGACCACAAAATTGTGGCCTCTCATTGTTTCTGTAGAGTCATAGTTTAAAGCCCTTGAGCTACTGACTACCGGCTGTATAGCGGGGATGATACACATTAAATTTAGTTGATATTCCAAGTCCTCCCGGTGAGGCAGTGTGGAAATCAAGTGTTCTCTACAGTATCGACTTCGTAACTTGACAGGGACTCAAAAGTATGAGGTCCGACACCATTAACTCTAGTGTTGCTTCCAAGTGCGACGTTAATAAGCAATCAAATCAAATTAGTTTGTGATAAACATGATAAAACTCAAATATAAATTTATGATAAAAAGAGTAGTTAAGGTTTTCGATAAAGAAATAAGAAGATTTAAAATATTATGTGGTTTGATAAAGAAAATCAATCGGGACCTAATATTTTTCAAGTGAACTTATTTATGAGTTTTTGATCTCTTGAATTGAAGTTTTTATGTTTGGTTTTTTTTTTTTAATTTAATTTAATTGAATGAAGAAAATTTTTCACGCGATAACAATTTATTTGTTATAAAAGAGAACCATTCAAAAACAGCATCTTATCAATAAATAAAATAATGCCATGAAAATTTTTTAAACCTTTAAATTATTCAAATTGAAATTTATTTTAATATTTTTCTCATTATCTATTTTCGATATAATAGTTTAGTAATTAACAAAGAGATTATGTGTAGTATTATAATTATCGTTTACATAAAAAAAAATTCTTTTTTTAAAATTTTTTTTTGAGCAATTGAACTATATTTTAATTTGATATATTTTTCCCCAAAGAAAAGTAAATAATAGTTAGCCAATCACATTATTATTCTCCGTTTGAAAAATTCACGTGGTCATAAAGAATAAAGCTATATGAAGGAGGAAGTTTATTAACATTGTTTTCCAATTATTAAAGTAAAGAATTTTGACATCAAGTTGATAAATATTATAAAACTATTCCGCTGATAAATTATTAGCTACCACAAGGGCTGACGTTTGAGTCAAAGACAAAATGTGTGTGGTGTCACTTATTTATTTTAATAAAAAGTGTAAAATACACATGACTTATTCATTTTAATTTTTCGAAGGCAGTAATACGATTATCTTGAATTTTCTTTTAATTTGATAATTTATGCTTTGATTTAATTTTAAAATGTGAAAAGGATATCACTGATTATTTCGATATTTTATCATTTGCTTTAATTCTAATGTTTAATTGTATAATTTAATAATTATTAAATCAAAAAGATAACTCCTTTGGTGACTAAATTTGTTCTTTACAAAACTTTGCATAAGACTTTTTTTTTTATTTCATTATAAAGTATTTTAACTGAACACGAAAACTGACGTAAATTTACTTTTTCCTTGTAAAATATTATAATAATACAAAATTACATTAATATTAAAACACTATTGTTGAGAGTCTTTTTAATTTTCATATTAACTAAATAATTATAC
>BMAW01086445.1:0-13740 GCA_019974015.1 Nephila pilipes
TTATCGCTATTTTTGTGATTTTTCCTTAATTTATGATAACCAGTGTACATTGATAGTAATATATAATGTTTTTGCTAATTTCTCATTTATCAAAGAAAGTATTGTTCTCCATTACAAAATTATTTTTGCAGCTATATGTAAGGAATGAAGTTAGGCATTCCCCATGGTTAATAAGAATAAAAATTAAAAATTTAGAATTACTACCTTTAACTGCATATTTTTCGATTAAAATATTACGTTTTTAAGAAGTTTTTATTAAAATCTGATTTTTCTTGCTTATGTGATTTGCAGATAATATAAGTAACTTCAGTACTTATATTATCTGCATATGCATACTTATACTTATATTATATGCAAATTGGTAATAATAAAGGATTTTTTTTAAAAATTAACAATGCTTAAATGAGTTTAACATTCTTCATTACGAATATCTGAAAGTATCAAATCAAAAGAGAATACTTTGCATATCAGTATTTAATTTAAATAACACACTAAACACACTAAATAAATTTTAAATTACACGTACTTTGCAGAAAAAATAGAAACAAAAACTAATACAAAAATAATGCTAAGGGTACTAAAAGGAAATAATGTAAGAAAAACTTGAAAATGAGTTTTTTTTTCGAATGTTATTCCTAAATATTTTAGACATTTTTTCCCACATATAACCGAGATAAAAAAAAAATTAGATATAAAAAAATGGTTTTTAATATTACTAAGGTTTAATAAAATAATAGTTTACATTTTTTGTTCATTATATTATTATTTCATAAGTTTTTAATTTAAAAAAAAAAGATGATGGGTAAAGTCACGTGCAGGGCCGAAAACCTTCAAGAACCTACTTAAGCTCTGTTCTTCCCTATTGAAGAATATCATCGTGCCGAAGTGGTCTCTTTACATAAAAGTTGTAATTTTAACTAAACCAAGAATTAATACCTCAATACTTAAAGAGTCAAGTGCGTTGTTATAAGGAGTATTTGTTATGGACTTCATTATCTTTTTAATGAAGAAAGTGTAACAGCTTTCTAAATTTATAAATTTATTATTTTTTAATTGTGTTTTCATTAAAAAATATTAGCAGAATTAATGTAATCTATATTATGAAATTTGATACAACAAAAGTTTTCCTTAAAGTCTACTCAAAATATGAATAATGACTATAAAATAAAGCAACTAAGTTAAACATTTGCAATACACTTAGTTTGAGTAATTAGGTTATCAGGAGAAAAATAACGATATTCTTTCTAAAGAAAATTTTATTTACTTCCATAGAATATATACGGAATTAATTTCTGGACTTCTAACTAATTTTAAATAATTTATTTTTTTCTGCAAGGATAAACTTAAAACAACCAGTCTGGGAGATGTTTTTTAATTCATGGTAAACAGTGGATTATCTGTCGAATTTTCATACAGGGAGAATTGTTTTAATGAATGAAAATGCAATGGTGTTGAAAAAAGTAACATATTTTAAAATAGTATATAAGAAAATATTTAATCTCTTATTAAATTTTAATGATTTTCTTGAGATAACGTAAATGATATCATTCGAGGATTAAAATAATTCTGTCTAGTTTTTCTAAAACAGGTTAATACACATAATCTCCATAATCTTAACTAATGAAACATTGCAAATTTTATTATAAAAATCATTATTTTTTGAAAAGATAAAATTTTTGATTATTAAACATTTTATACACAAATCTATTTAGTCAATTTACAATTTAATTCAATTTAATTTCAAATATTTTAAAATTATTTATTTACTCCGGAATATTATGGCGAAATTTATTCTATGATTTGTGAAATGGAATGGGTAAGTCGACGGTTCGATATTAAAATGTTATATCAGATTCATATTCGATATTAGATTCGTGTGTTTTCAATCAGCTTATAATTATTTACTTCGTTTAAGCGAAATAAATATAATATAATATAATTAATCAAGAGAAACCAAAATATACGATAACATAACGGTATTAATGGTAGTTTTCCTTTCAGTCTGACATTCACATATGTAGAGGACAACTTCTGATGATCGAACGGAGGACAAAATTTATTTTTCACAGTGCAGTTTAGTCCTAAATAACTGAAGTTACTAATATAACAGTCGCTATATTGATGGAAACAAATGTGTAAGAGTTTAAAATAACTTCTCCTTTTTGCATTAGTTTTGGAGAAAAAAATTTAATTCTTAGCTTTCAGTCTAAGCATAATAAAATGAATCATTCTTGAATATTTTTTCACAAGTAATTCACTATCTTGAAGTATTATTTGTAATATGATATTCGTTCCTATTCTATAACAAATAAATTGAAAGATTACATTTCACATAAATTTTTGGGAAATATTTGTTGTTCCGACCACCATTCATTACGAATAGCCCTCTGGTGGTGAAATGTAAAATAGTCAGTGTTACTTGTGCTGCGAGAGAGTACGGTCGCATGAAGAGCGACTGTCTTTTTGCGAATTGAGAAATGAAATGTAAAAACAGACACTTTGAATTTATTTGAGAGTGAAAGAAATAAACAGGCCGTCGAATCGCTAGAGTATGTGTGTGTGTGAGAACATTTTTGTTTAGTCTTGCGATTGTGGATTTGCGTGTTACTAAGAATTTTGACCTTGGATTTGACCGTTTTGTAAGTTACAGCAGGCAGAGTGGCTGAAAAACCGATCTTCATGGCGTCTAGCTTAAAAAGGATAAATTAAAGCGTGTTTGTTCTGAACTAAATATTCCATTCTCATCATCCGTTAGAGTAGTTGAACTTATAAGTTTGATTGAGAATAGTGATATTTATATAGAAAAAATTGAGATGGTAAAAATATAATTTTAGAGGTTCTGGAAAAATAGCGAAAAAAATCAGAACAAGCTGAAAACAAAATATATTCTATGGAACAAAAATTAGAAATTGAAAAGCTTTCGCTTTTAAGAATCCAAAAAGAAATTGAGCTTTTAAAGTTTAAATCATTATCTTGTGAGAAAATATCACTTAATGATTATGAATCGAGTTTTAATTTAGAGAATTTACTTAAAAGTTTATAAATATTGACTATTCCTGTACCGAAGAATGTTGAGTGTTTTAATCTCTTTCTCAATTCGCTTGAGAAAGCATTCAAAATGAAAGGAGTTAGTGGTAAATATAATGCGGAAATTCTATTAAATATTTTGGGAGATAGAATCGGCATTTTAAATGGTTTATGTAAAAGAAGAAGAATTGGGTGATTATGAAAAAAATAAATTTATTGTGTTAAAAGAATTTCAACCAACTCCTAGAGATTCTTTAAAATAGTTTAAAATTGCAGTAAAATAATTATGTGCAATACTCATTAAGAGTTAGCTCTGTTTTTGAATATTACATTCAACTTCGTAAAGTGAATGATTTTGCTAAATTGTGAAAGTTGATGATTTCCGATCAAATATTTATCAGCCTTCCTTAGAATTTAAATAGTTACATAAGTATTAAATAAGGAGTAGACTATTTTACACCACAGGAGCTAGGAAGAAATTGCGTTTTATTTTTGGCTTTCAAAACCGGAAACAAAACAGAATGTAGTTCTTTGTCTCGCTCAGTAGTTAATAATGACCACAGGAGATTTGGAAAGGGAAATTTTGAGAATCAAAATAATAAAAATATTTCTAAAGTGTCTTTATCGAATGATAATTTAAAATGTATTTTGTGCCATAACAACCATTCAATATTTAAGTGTCAAGATTTTCAAAAATTGTCTATGAACGATAGGGTTAGATTTGTGAAAGCTCAGAATTTATATTTTAAATGCCTTTCTTCAGGTTGTAATGTTAAAAAGTGTTCTGCGCGATATTGCTTTTGTAGAAAGCCACATAATAAGTTACTTCATTTTCCCAGAGAATCGGATCATTATAATGAGAGTTATAAAAACAAAACTAGTGAAATAACAAATAAAGGAAAGGTTTCAATGTCTAATTTAAATCCGGGAAGAAATATTTTTCATCCAACTTCTACAGTAACCAATGAAAATGTACAATCGTCATTTTCTGCTACTAGTTCGGTTCAAAATAAATTGATAAGTACTGCATTGTTAAGTACAACTGTATTTTTTATTCGTGACAAATATGGAAATTTGCAATCCGTTAGAGGATTACTTGATGCAGGTAGTCAGTCAGATATTATGACTAAAAAGTTTGCAAATAGATTAGGGGTAAAACAAGAAAAAAAAATATTGTTACAATACCGTGTTTAGATAATACCTCAATGACTGTTACCAAGTTTTTTAAGGTTGAAATTTCAAATACTGATAAGAGTTTTAGTCAAGAATTGAGTCTCTTGTTGTAGATAAAATTACTGAGTTAACCCCAGTTAAATATTTAAGCATTAAGGAACAAATCCTTTCAAATATAAATTTGGCTGATAAGTTTATGGTTCCCCAAAAAGTTGATTGTCTTTTAAGAGCAAAATAGTTTTATCATCTATTAAGACCAGAAAAAATACATTTATCAAATTCAGAATTACTTTTTTCAAAATAGTGTTTTTGGATTTTTGGCTAGTGTGAGTGTTTCGGATTCAGAAAACCAAAAAATTCATTGCGGATTAATAATTGATGATAATTTAAACATTACCATGAGAAAAATTTGGAAATTAGAAAATGTCAAATTAGTGATTCCTAAATCTCATGAGGCAAAAATCGCTGAGGAACATTTTGTTCAAACTCATTTCAGAGAACCTAGTGGAAAATACGTTGTTAAAATCCCACTTAAAAAAACCCAGTTGCTTAGGGGTATCTAGAAGCTTAGCATTAAAAGCATTGCAATCATTTTGTGTAAAACTATGGTGTGATCAAAATTATTTAAATTTATATAATGACTTTATTAATGAATACAAGAGATTAGGACACATGAGAAATTTGACACTTGAAGTAGAATCCTTCAAAAATGCTTCAGAGTCACTTGCGATGGGTGAGCCCTGCTTTTTTAACAAATAGTGAATATCGTCCAAGAGAAATTCCTAATAATGTAATAAAGGACGATGTGCAATGTGAACTTAAAAAAGTGAATTATGAACAAAACTCTTCATTTACTGTATTTAATTATTCATTTTTAATGATATCCTCAAATGTAGTAATAAGTATTTTAAAACATTGAATATTTTGAGTTTTATTCTTAGGCTTGTGCATAATTGTAAATCTGGTAATGAAAAACGTTCTGGGCATCTGCCTGGAACAGAAATTGATTCTGTTGAGAAAATATTGGTAAAATTTGTTCAAACAAGTGAATTTTCTAAGGAGTTTAATGCTCTAAAAGCTACAGGTGAAGTAAATGCCGACAGCCAGGTAAAGAACTTATGTCCTTTCATTGATTCTGCTGTTATTATTAGAGTTGGTGGTCGATTAACATATAGTAATTTGCCATTTGGCAGAAACTATCCAATATTGCTTCCTAAGGCACATAAATTGTCTAATTTAATTGTAAAATGTTTTCATGAAATATTTTTTCATGCAGACCCACAGCAATTGTTATATCAAATTCGGCAGAAATTTTGGGTAATATAAAGTGAATCATTCTGTAGAAAAATTGTGAATTCATGAGTTATTTTCTTTAAACTAACCCAAGATCTCATACTCAGTTAATGGGAAAACTTCCTGCAAATAGAGTGAGTAAAAATTATCCATTTAATCAATTTCTTATAAAGTGTAAATATCAGCGTAAACATAATTTAAACTAAATTTATATATTCATTTTCATTTGTTTTGTTACGAAAGCAATACATCTTGAAATTGTAAGTGATTTAACTAGTGATGCTTTATTGCTACGTTGAAGCGAATTTTTGCCAGAAGAGGTAAGGCGGCCAGAATTTATTCGGATAATGGAAAAAACTTTGTTGGAGCAAATAAAGAGTTAAGGAGATTTTTAAAGTTAATTAAAGAACAAGATGAGCATTTTTTAAATTTTCTAATTAGTGAAGGAGTGAGTGGGCACTTCATTCCTCCCCGTGCGCCAAATTTCAGTGGGCTTTGGGAAGCTGGAGTAAAATATTTTCAATTTTTCTAAAAAAGAGCTGTTGGAAATTTAAAATTTTATTATCAATAATTCTTAACTGTTATTATTGAAATTTAAGGAATGCTCAATTCAAGACCTTTTGTTCCTTTGTCGGAAGCCAAGGATGAAGTTTAAGTTCTTACTCCTGCTCATTTCCTTATTGGTAGACAACTTAATTCAATTGTTGAGCCTGACTTAACTAGTTTAAAGTAAAATAGGCTTAAATTATGGCAAAAAATCGCAAGGTATACTCAGATAATCAGGAAAAAATGGAGCCTTGACTATTTAAACAACATGCAGTAAAGAACTAAGTGGAAATTTCTAAAGAAAGAGGTCAAAATAGGAAATATAGTTGTTCTTAAGGAACATAATTTGCTTTCTTGCAATTGGACACTAGATAGAATAATCGATATCATACGTGGAAAAGATGATAGGGTTAGAGTGGTAATAGTTTCATTTGGCGAATTTAAACTCCAATTACAAAAAAGTGTTTGTAACATTGTAATGAGTAATATTTGAATTTTGTGCTTTTTTTCACTTGTGTATTATCAATTTGTAGGATTTCAGTATATTGAGCTGTGAAATTTTATATTTTGTGTATGTGTGTTGACAGCAATTTGCAAGACGGGCAGTATGTTCCGACCAGCCATTCATGGTGAATAGCCCTCTAGGGGCGAAATGTAAACGAGTCAGTGTTTCTTGTGCTGCCAGAGAGTACGGTCCCATGGAGAGCGACTGGCGTTTTGCGAAACGAGAAATAAAAATGTAAAAACAGACACTTTGAATTTATTTGGGAGTGAAAGAAATAAACGGTCTGTCGAATCAAGAGAGTATGTCTGTTTGAGAACTTTTGTATTAAAATTAAATGTCTAGAAGCTTAAAAAATCCAATAAGTTCAAGGCCGCGAACGTTATGATGCAGCACTTCTTTCCCAATGTTTCAAAATGTAATGTAGTAAAATTCTACCATTACGTATAATTATATATATATAAACTGCTGTTTGTAGAAAATGCAACACCATGAAGGAATCATCAGAATCAAATGAAATTCGCAGCAAATGTCAATTATAGGATATTATGCAAATTAATAAAGTTTCAGAGCCATCGCGCGTGCGCGGCGCGCGCAGCGCCCTCTGAATTGATGCTGAAAGCGTATAAATAAAGTGCTGTAGCGGGACGTTGAAAAAAGTCTATGATTATTTGTTAGTGGCAAACGTTTAGTGAGACCTGAGTATGCCTCCACGACGGAAGAATAAGAAATTCAAGCAACTTACGGAGTTTGAACGAGGGAGGATAATCGGCCTTCGAGAAGGAGGATTTTCCTATCGCGCAATAGCAGCTCGTATGCAGCGGAACAGTTCCACAGTGATGCGAGTTTGGAAGCAGTGGACCGACGAGCACCGAACAACTCGAAAAACAGGCACTGGACGACAGAAGGTGACGTCAGAGCGCGATGATCGACACCTGCTCCGCATGGCGGTGAATGATCGCACAGCTTCCTCCAGGCAGCTGGCAGCACGTTGGTCTACTGCTACAGGTGTACAATTGTCGGCTTCGTCAATTCGTCGTCGTCTGCTGCGCCGTGGATTGCGTGCAAGGGTGCCTTTATACAGGATTCCCCTCACGGCGAATCATCGACGGCTGCGTCGGCAGTGGGCTCTTGAGCACAGAGACAGGCGAGCTGATTGGCACCAAGTTGTCTTTTCAGATGAATCACGCTTCAATTTGTGGACCCATGATGGCCGTGTTCGTGTTAGACGTTATGCCGGTCAACGCTGCCTTCCTGAGTGTATTATTGAACGACATAGTGGTCGAACACCCGGAGTTATGGTCTGGGGTGCGATTTCGTATCATGGACGATCCAATTTGATACGAATTGAGGGTAATCTCAATAGCAACAGGTACGTCCGTGAAGTGCTACAGCCCGAAGTCGTTCCTTTCCTTCAAGGCATCCCTGGAGCTATCTTTCAGCAGGATAATGCACGCCCACATGTTGCGCGGACTGTTCGAGACTTCTGTTCAGCACAACGCATGCAACTTCTTCATTGGCCTGCTTATTCACCGGATATGTCGCCTATTGAGCACGTGTGGGATATGGTTGGTCGGCGTCTCGCTCGTGATCCGCGTCCTGCAGTTTCCAAAGACGAACTTTGGTTGCGCATACAAGCGATATGGAATTCTCTTCCTCAAGCAGATATTCAACATCTGTTTGACTCCATGCCACGTCGTATAGCAGCACTTATTGCAGCGCATGGTGGCTGCACCAAATACTGATTTCGGACGCTTAATTTGTTTCTTTTGTTTTGAAAATTTCATCATTTATTTGTATCAGTACAAGTCGTTTCTGCATTAAATTTCATTTGATTCTGATGATTCTTTCATGGTGTTGCATTTTCTACAAACAGCAGTATATATATATATATATATATATATGTGTGTGTGTGTGTGTGTGTGTGTGTAAGTAAATCTGTAATATAAAGAAATATTTAAAAAATAGTAAAGAAAACTATATAATAAATAATATTTAGCTGTTGACGCCTTAGAAAAAAAGAAAAAGATAAAAATGCTAACAAAACCTATTTTAGAAAGAAATCAGTATGTGTGAAAAAAAAACTTAGCCATCAAATAATCAAACGAAAATAAAGTTATTCATGGGTTGAACTTTATGAACTTTAACTTATTTAAAAAATAGAAACTAAATACATGAAAAACAAAGGGAAAAAAATAAAAGAAAAAAATATAAAGAAGATAATTAAAAATAACCTTAAGAAATACTGATTTAAATTAATTTAAAATCTTGTATCTGATTCTTGACTGATTTGTTGGATAAACAATGTTTAACAAAAACCAAACAATTCCAACATGCAAATGTTACAACTCGAAAATAGAAATTCCAGAAATTCAAATTCAAAATAATTAAACAAAGTCATATTTAGACAAAGATATATATTCAATCTGCAACTAATGAAAATAGAAAAAAAAACAATTTAAATAATAAATAAACCAGATAAACAAAAGATTACAAAAACTTACGAGAGACTCTACACAGAAAAATAATTTTCACACAAATTTTTCTATTTAAAGGAATCTAAGCTTAAACAGATAATGTACCATAAAGTCTTGTATTAAATAGAAATAGTATAATAAAAAAGAATTGATAAAACTTTTAAACAAAAAAATAAAGATAAAAGTTAAAATTTAGAAACAGAAAATAAACTACAATTAACAATTACTATCTTTTATATTGCTTTTAATAATATTAAATGGAAATTCAGCTAGTAGTCAAGTTTTTTAAGATTTAATTCAAATTTAAGATAATTTTATCAAGTATCAGTCATAAATCTAATATTACGTAAAATAAGGTTATAAATTATGTTCCTAAATTATTCCTACTTAACACACACACAGTGTGCTTCGTTCCGGTTGTGTATTTTATTTTATCAAACATTTGGTTTAATAGCCGGATCTGATAGCTTGTATTCGTAGTATGTATTTATTTATGTTATGAATAAGCATTTAACCTGAAAACTACTTCAGCTTTATGAATGTACATTTCATTGAAATAATAATGTTACAAGTAACCATTACAAAGAACACGTTTCGCCAAATTATCAATAAAGTTTTCCGTAACTTTCCTCACTTGACGACTAACTTCAAATATTTTTCTTTGACTCCTGTGAAATGAAACATTTATATAACATAAATGAGCAATATTGTAAACAGACGTAAAATGAAACACTTTATTCCAATTTATAGATCAGCTATTTGTAAATAATTAGAGATTCTTCTCAAATTATATTTTCATACAAAACATTACCAGTGATGATTTATGTAATTAACAAATTTAACACTTTTCTATTATACGAAAACTTCATAAAAAGTAGTAATGTACATTATTTTCTCTCAATTAAACGGAAATTTAGTGAAGTGGAGCCACGATGAAGGAGAAAAGAAAAAAGTATTAATTTGAACCGAAAGACCTCAAAACGACCAGTAAAACAAACACATCATTTTATCCACTCTTGAAAAGATTAAGAACACCCTGAGGACCTGAGAGAGGCATAGGAAGGAAGAACCATTGTTGTTACCTTTACCAAAAAGCTTCTGGATCTGCATTTACGAATTAAGATTGAAGGTATATCTTTCGTTGAATATAAGGTAATGCGTTAGCTGAGATAAAAAAAAAGTATTGATTTTTCAAACTTAATACATTATATGGATATTTTTTTAATGAAATGATGTTCGAAGAGCCAAAATGATGGAACGTAATTTTGAGTTCGCATAAAGTAAAAATTCAAAATATTAGGGGAAATGCCACTTTTAGTAAATATTGATATATTACAAAAATAAAAAGTTAAAGAAAATAAATATGTGATAAAAATTTAGAAATATGTATATAAAAAATAAAATTTTATATTAGAATTTTAAGAAACATGAAATTTAGGTTATTAAAATAATATAGATAAAAGAATTTTTTCTAGAAATGGAATAAAATAAAAATATTTCTCGTATTTTTTCTGAAAATCAAATCAATTTTTATTTCACCCTTTCTTTATTTCAGTAAAGAAATTTCTATGAGTTATTTCAAAGTATTGATGAAATCAATGCTTTTTTAATTTTTCAAAATTTAAGTGAATGAATATGAAAAATAATTATATACATTACAGGTAAATGTGGAATCTTAAAAGTCAATGTAATTCTCCTTATCTATTATTTTTTATGAATTTTATATATTTAATAAAGAATATTTCTCTATTAGGAGAAGCATTCTATTATATTATGACATTATACACATATTTACCAAGTGTAACAAACATATTTTGTAGTGCTTATATAAAAGTTGATAAACTTTTTTAAATTTTCAAAATTTTCCTTAATGTTATAAAAGTCATCATATTTAAGGAAAAGAGATAAATTAAATAGATAATAATGCTAAATTGATTTTACTCTATACAAAAGCATTATTATCTCTTCAAAAAAATTGACAACTTTAATTACAAAAGCTTTGCCTTCAGTGTTACTATTTTCCTAAATATTAATACGCAATAATTATATAAGAAGGGATGATTTTTTTTAAAATTACATAGAAATGTAGTGTCAAGACCAGGTGTTTTATACAAATTTAGAAAAATGTTGTTCATTTACAGAACTCAAAAAAAGCTACTATTGTAAAAGAAAACATATTTGATAATACTTAATGAATCAGAAGAAGAAAACAAAGCTAAAATTCTATTTCAACTCAATTCCGTCTTTCACTTTAATTTAAAAATGATGCTCCCTGTAACCCAATAGGACCAATGAGAATGGTCTCCAATGTAATGCAAATAATTCTATTCGAATAACTCTCACATAAAAAATCGTTGATTATAAAATTTGATAATCTGCTAGAATAGGGAGAAGTGCACTCTTATTAAAACTAAAAATATTAATTACGGCTGAAACATTATATTTTATCAGATTAAACGAACATTTTCATGAATCTCTTTATTTTTGAAAATGAAGAATACAATCATTTATAACATTTAAGGCAAAATATTTATATCTTAAAAAATCTATAAATCAATAATATATATTTTTTAATAAAGAATATAAAAGAAACAACAGCAGGACAGTGTATTATCATTCTCAAACCATGCATGGTTTTCCAAATCTGACCTTCTAACATGACTAACTCTATCATTATTCTTTTCACATAAATAATTGCCAGAAATGTCTTTCAGAAAAATGTCTCTAAAACCATTTTTTCTGATAGAAGGTCAATAGGTCACGTCTGAAATTTCCACTTATGCCCTTTCATCATAGCATAAGCAATCTTAGTTCATCCGTTCACACTATCGTATGTGAATGGTTCGGAGTTTCAGGAATTAGAAATTATGTTCTTTGGAAGAGATCTGATATTAATAGAATTTGCTTTATAATTTTCCTTTACCAATTCAATAGAACTGAAACATTGTTATCCGAAAATAGAAATTTATAATATAACTCCTTTGAATTATATTTGTAAAAGAAAATTCATGGTATTGAATGAAAAATATGCTTATTCAACGAAAAAAAATATTATTACAAATAAAGATACAGTATATAAATTTGCTACCTTGAAATTGAGTTTTTCATTCTTTCATATTCTAAAGAAAACACATAAACACATTAGATATATCCTTTAAATTTTTGACTTTAAACTTGGCGTTAGTTTTGGAAAAAAATCATCTTTAAATAAGAAAACACATATATATATATATTTGTATTCATTGAATATCATGTTTTTGAAACATTATTTTTTTGAAAACATTTTTCAAAGCTTAGGTTAGCAAAAGGAAGCAAATGGAATAATACAAATAAGCTCCTTCAACTTGCCATAGTTTTTTACTTGTATCGTATTTGACTTCTATTTTAAATACAGTTATTCCCAGAAATAATTTCTTTCAGGAGTTTGCTTCTTTTTTAAAAATTAAAATTGGCATGAATAGATAAAATTTCGAGAGACAAAGAATTAGTGTGTGATCATTTCACTCTATATTTTTTTATCATGATATATATTATTCATATTTTCGATTAACATTTTTTTTCTGAATTTTATAGCTCATTCTTCGTCAAAATGAACATTTAAACTTTTTTAAAGATATTTACATTCTAAAATTGCGTTAAAGAGTATTTTTAATATGTGATTATTGACACATATTTATAAAAGATTATATTAGCACGAAATATATAAACAAAATAAAATTTGCTAAATAATTGATTTGCTCATTAATTTGAAAACATCCGCCCAAATATATGTTGAATAACATGTATTATGAAATTTTATTGCCCAAGTTTATTTCAAACCAGAATAACAAATTTCAAATTAAATGAAGTTATATTTTGAAAACATTTATGATTACCTGCTACTTTTTTTGATAAATATACATACGTTTGTGTTCTCAAAGAATACGGAGTTGTCCACAATCTTCATCTCGTTTTTTACAGTACAATTTACCTTCAGCTGTTTCGCAACAACCGTGACATAACATAGTTTGAGCTCTGTAATCTATGTCAAAATGAGTGATATTATTGCTCTGCCTATCTATGTGTCTAATATCCTGATATGAATTATTACAGGCATTTCATGCATTGTGTTACTTTTCGTAACATCCCTAGCGAAATCAGGAATTTATCCAAAAAAACTTTTACTTGTTTTTTAAATGGTAGAGATAAAAAAAAGTTTCTAACAATTTCTCAAATAAATAATGAGTGAATATACATATTACTGAAAAATTAACTTTGCTCTTTTATTTTATCGCGACATATTGCAATTTTTTTCAGTGGTTTTATTTTTTCTATGAATAAAATAATATGGAATATAAACTCCACTTCAATTTCTTACTTAAATGCAAACGTAGATTAAAATAGTATATCACATCATTTATCTTTTACAGTTTAAATTTTAATTAAATTATATATATATATATATATATATATATATATATATGTGTGTGTGTGTATATATATATATATATATATATATATATGTGGAGTGGAGTGGAGTGTATATATATATGTATGTATATGTATATATATATATAATGAAACAATGTGTGTGTGTGTGTGTGTGTGTGTGTGTGTGTGTGTGTTGTGTGTCATGTGTGTGTGTGTGTGTGTGTGTGTGTGTGTGTGTGTGTGTGTGTGTGTGTGTGTGTGTGTGTGTGTGTGTGTGTGTGTGTGTGTGTGTGTGTGTGTGTGTGTGTGTGT